>JAEQBA010002050.1:0-143376 GCA_019434445.1 Phalangium opilio | reverse complement strand
TTATTAGTCAAAAATGTCTTGATTAGAATCAAGACTTAAAAAAGTATCGATAAGACTAAGGTTATCACTTGACTTAAGGTTCAGATATTAATTTTTCTTTTTAATTGAAACTTAAAGGCATGCTTAAGAAAAACAACGTTCCATTACCGTTTTACGTTGAAATAACTTATTTTACAGGTAATCAATTTCAAAAATTTACTTATCTCGGGTTTTCGGGCACAATTCCATTCCCCCAAAACATTTTATCATTACATTAATCACTTTTGAGAGAGTACGTGTATGACTTTGAGTTTTAAAAGGTTCCCCCATTTGTGCCCAACGTGCTTCGCAGTGGAACAGTTGAAAACAATGGCGGAAAATTAAGTAGGGACAGTTAGATTTTTACTCGTGGTTATGCAAAATGATGTAATGTCTAGTGTACTTCAGTCAACAGTAATACTGTTCATTCTCATAGCTCAGGACATGATTAATGCTACTCACCTATTTCTCTCTCTAGTTTCAAACAATAGTTAGAGACCATTCAGTGCCGCTTGTCGCACATGATGATAATTCAACTACAGTTTACATCAATTCTCCGTGGTCGTACTATTAGCGGGTTAAGCACTAATTTGTTCTGGACATGTCTCGAAAGGGTGCTTGTTGTAACTTTTTAAAGCAGTGTTGCCAATGTGTGGGTAATTTCTCACATCGTGGGAAATTAAGGTTTGATGTCAGCCTCTGTGGGGAAAAGGTAATATTTATCCGAAATCGATCAAATGTCGGAATTTTCCTGTTAAAGGGTTATTAGTGCAGACTGCAATTAAAATTAGTGTATTTTCGAAAATTTTGTCCGGTTTAATAATTTCAAGCGACATTTTGAAATAAATTCGGTGATTTTAAGTTTGGCACTGAAAAAGAAAGAAAGCTTATTTTGAGAATTTTTAAGCTTTATAGCAATTTGGAGCATTTGTACATATTGTCAAAGCCATGCGGAGTGATATTCCATATTAAGCTTAGTAGGATAAATTAGTCCAGATAAATATGACTGTAAAAAAAGGGGTGCGGGTAATGAGTGAAATTTTAAAATGGAAGTGGGAAAATCCACTTTCTAACATTGGCAACACTGATTTGAAAGTTTTGGTCATGGCTAAACAGACCGCTCATTCAGTTTTTTATTGTTTTAAAGCTTATTTTGACACGTTAGCTCTCAAAGGTAATTAATGTAATGATAAAATGTTTTGGAGGAATGGAATTGTGCCCGAAAACCCGAGATAAGTAAATTTTTGAAATTGATTACCTGTAAAATAAGTTTTTTCGACGGAAAACGGTAATGGATCGTTGTTTTTTCTTAAGCATGCCTTTAAGCTTCAATTAAAAAGAAAAATTTATATCTGAACCTTAAGTCAAGTGATAACCTCAGTCTTATCGATACTTTTTTAAGTCTTGATTCTAATCAAGACATTTTTGACTAATATCTGCAACTTCAGTCTTAATTGTTTAGTAATTTATTTTAATGTTGAAACCGGGGTTGATTTTAGCCATTATTTCATCGCGTATTCCCTCACACCATAGAATCGGCATTATTAATTAGAAAAAAGGACCACCCTGTAGCTCAGCTAGGAAAGTTTGAGCGAAAAAGCGATCACTTCTCAATAGAAATTCAGAGTGTAAAGAAGTACCAAGTTTTCTCTTAAAAATAAAGTTTGTTATGTTATCCAAAATTTCTTGCTTTTTTTCTAAGGGCCAGTAAATTTAACTAGAGTTTCTGAGCAATCAGAAAATATAACATGGTGCTGAAACCCGGGACCTTAGATAAGCATCTAGAGTAGGGTAATTAGAGTCAGCGATCAGCGTTAATTAAAATCATAATCAGCGTCAAGAGAAAATCACAATCAGCGTCAAGAGAAATCAGCGAGAGTAAGAAAAATGGATTCAGACGAAGCAAGGCGGAAGAAAGACAAGCGTTTAAGATATCAAACGATGGTTGATTCAATATTAAAAGAGACAAATGAACTGTTACAAGAAACTCCAAGAAGTTATGAAAAACTAGACGATATATTAGAAATTCTTAATCACAAAAATGCGGTATTAACGAAACTGGACGACGAATTGGAAGAAGTTATATCAATAAGCGAGTTAAGGAACTATACAGAGGAAGTAGAAGCTTACCAAGAGAGTGTGATTCGTTACCGCAAGAAAATTGAGAGAGCGTTAAAGGAAATACAAGAGGAATCACGAGCGAGTACCCAATTATCGGTCAGCCTTCCCAAGTTACAAATAGAAAAGTTTAGCGGAGACAGTTGCGATTGGTTAACCTTTTGGGGTTCCTTCGATCTACGTTTCATAGTAAGCCTTATGACAAAATTGATAAATTCATTTATCTAAAATCGTACCTGACCGGAGACGCGGCTGACGCGATTAAGGGACTTACCCCATCTAATGATAATTACGACCAAGCGATTAAAACATTAATAGAACAGTTCGGGAGAGAGGAGATGTTGGTGAACGCACATATCGATAAGTTGTTGACATTAGAAGCGATATCAGATACGAATGATCTAGCGGGTTTAAGAAAGTTCCACAATTGCTGTGAAGTCCAAGTTAGAGCGCTGGCAGAACTAAAGGTTAAGCCCGAAACCTTTGAAAATTTTTTGTGCCCTATGATACTACGATTAGTACCGAGCGAAATTAGGCTAAGTTACACGAGAGCGAATACGTCCAACCGAAATTGGAAAATTAGAACTTTATTGGACTTTATCGGGGAAGATTTAAGAAGTAGAGAGCGGTCCTTGGCAGTATCACAATTGAAATTTGAGGGACAAGCGGTTAAAACAGCGAGCGGAAGTAGCGAAAGAGAAAAGCATTATAAACCAACTAGATATCAGGAAAAGAATAACAGAGATTTTAGACAGAAATCTACAACTTCAATGATGAATGTAGTTTCCCAAAATGCTTCATATTGTTTATTTTGCGAAAAAGAAGGACATAAACCAATAGATTCTCCCAAAACATTGGAAGAACGTAAAGAAATCTTAGTTAACAAGAGACGATGCTTCCGTTGTCTTAAGGGAGGTCATACATCCAGAGACTGTTGGGCAAAAATTAACTGTTCAGTTTGCCATAAGCGACATCACGTGGCTTTGTGCGAAGAGAAGGAGAGAAACCAGAAAAGGGACGAGAGAAAAAAGGAAGACACCCAGGTCAACCAAGTTTCAACTTCACCTGGAAAAATGGCAAGTAAAAACGTTCTTTTACAAACTGCAAAATTATTGGTCAAAGGAGAGAAAGGAGAAGTTGTAGTCAGATGTCTCCTGGACGGAGGAAGCGAGAAATCCTCTATCAGAGCGGATATTGTGGAAAAACTAGGATTAGAAAAAGTAGAGGAGGCAAATTTAAACCTTCTGACTTTTGGTGAGACCACCAGCAAGAGATTAATTAGCAAAAGAGTCAAGTTAGAGCTGAAGAGTTTACTAAGCGAAAACCAAATAATAATTGAAGCCATCGAGTCCCCAGAGATTAGCATTGCTCGCCTTAAGGTTCCTAGCCAAGATATTCAAGCGAAATTGAGAGAACATAATTTAAAATTAGCGGATCAGTATAATGGAGAAGGAACCGAAGAGATCGCCTTATTATTAGGTGCAGATGTATATTGGCAGGTCTTAACAGGAGAAGCTCATCGTTTGACGTCTTCTCTAGTCGCCATGGAGAGTTTATTTGGTTGGGTAGTGCAAGGACCCAATACAGTAGGCAATATGATAGTAATTGAAGAGACAGAAGATAAGGAATCAGTCCCAATAATGAACGTAATGCTGCAAGAAGAGGACATTATAAATAAAGCGGATAAAGAGATAAGAGCATTCTGGGAACTAGAATCCTTGGGCATAAAAGAGATTGAAAACAAGGAAGATAATACAGAGAATGAATTAGCCACAAAGATGTTTAAAGAAAGCGTCAAGTTTAAAGAAGATAGATACGAAGTAGAATTACCTTGGATTGAAGAAACAAATAATTTGGGCACAAATTTTAACATGGCAAAGAAAAGATTCGAATACCTTTGTCGTCGATTTGAGCGAGACCCAGGCCTACCAGCACACTACGCAGCGATATTCAAAGAATATGAAAACCAAGGAATAATAGAGCAGGTGGACCTAGAAGAACCCACATCGAACGTTGTTTACTACGCCCCACATCAACCCGTCATTGATCAAGAGAGGGAAACTACCCCTGTTAGAGTAGTTTTCGATGCTTCATCCCATGAAAAAGGGAAAAAATCGCTAAATGAATGCCTCCTGAAGGGACCGAACCTTAATCCTGACTTGTTAGACGTTATGCTAAAGTTTAGGTTCAAAAGAGTTGCAGTTGTGGCTGATATTCAAAAAGCCTTTTTACAAATTTCACTGAGCCCCAAAGATCGAGACGCCGTCAGGTTTATCTGGTTAAACGACCCCTCAAAGTTTAGGGAAAATCCAAAAATTGCGATATATCGCATGAAAAGAGTTTTATTCGGAGTATCATCGAGCCCATTTCATTTAGCCGCTACAATCCGACATCATCTAGAACAATATCGAGAAGAGCTACCTGACACTTGCGAAAAACTAGATTTAGAACTGTACGTTGATGATTTAACTTCAGGGGAAGATGATGTAGATTCAGCGTTTGAATTCTCAAAAAATTCAAAAGAAATATTTAAAGCGGCAAATATGGTTATGAGAAAGTGGAAAAGCAATTCAAATGAACTTATGGAGCGCTACCAAAAAGAAGGCTGGATCGAAAATACCATGAAAGTTAATTGCGAAGCGAAAATTATGACTAACAAAGATAATCCCGAATCAAAAGTATTGGGCATGAGATGGACCCCAGAGAGCGACACTTTCGGTTTCGAAGCCAGAAAGTTAATCAACGATCTGAAGAATTTAGCAAACAGCAAACGTTGTGTTTTACAATCAGCGGCAAGAATATACGATCCACTAGGACTGATTACACCGTACACTATTCGTGTCAAGATTATATTTCAAGCAATGTGGATTAAGAATCTGGGCTTGCCATTGTATGGAAAAAATGGTGCAGCGAACTGTCCGACCTCTCTTTGATCTCAACTCCTCGGTACGCCTTACTACCCTTCGCTAAAGAAGAAATTCTAAAGATAGAGCTACATTGTTATTGCGACGCTAGTGAAAGCGCGTTCGGAGCGGTCGTATACGTGAGATTAGAATCAAAACAAGGGGAAATAACCACTGAAATGCTAACCTCTAAAGCTAGGGTCGCGCCCACTAAAAGAATTTCACTACCGCGACTTGAGTTAATGGGGGCTCTCGTTGGGGCAAGATTGGTGTTTAGAATTAAAGAGCCTTTGGGATTATCTAATTCCCAAATATATTTATGGTCAGATTCGAGAGTAACCATTTGTTGGATCAAAGATTTACCGCGTTTGAGAAAGATGTTTGTAGCTAACAGAATTGAAGAAATTCAAAAGTTAACCGATTCGAGTTGGTGGCGTCATTGTCCTGGTAAAGAAAATCCAGCCGATCTGTTAACTAGAGGTCAAACGGTTAAATCTCTAGCGGAAAATGAAAAGTGGTGGCACGGGCCTAGGTGGCTCTCATTGTCTAAAGAAAATTGGCCACCTCAAGAAGATGAAAATTTAACGGAAAATGAGTTTGAAAAGTTAAACGGAGAAACGCGAAAATTAGAAGTATGTCAATTAAAGTGCATAACGGAAGTGGTAGAGCCTTTACTAAATCTAAATGATTATGGTAATTTAAATAGAGTTCTAAGAATAACCGCGTGGATCAAGCGCTTCGTGAAAAACGCGAAACCAAATTCTGTTAAAGAGTTATCTCCGATAACGGCGGATGAGGTCAATGAAGCAAAATCTTATTGGATTAAAACGGCACAGCGCGAATGTTTTGTGAATGAAATTGAACCGTTAAAGCGTAAAGAACCAATTGAACGAGACTCGAAACTGTACGAGCTAAACCCCTTCTTGGATGGAAAGGGACTTTTAAGGGTTGGAGGTCGTCTTCAAAAAGCACCCTTGGAATTTGATGAAAAACATCCTATCATCCTTCCCGGAAATCACAGAATTTCTGAACTATTGATAGACCACCAACACGAAAGACTATACCATTCTGGTGTAAACAATACTTTAGCGCAAATTAGAGCAAACTATTGGATTATTAGAGGCAGACAAGTAGTTAAGAAACGTTTAAATAATTGTTTAATATGTCGAAAGTGGAAATCTAAGCCACTGATTGAAATAACAGCGCCCCTCCCTGAGGATAGAGTAACAAAATCTCCTCCCTTTGAAAATTCAGGGGTAGACTTTGCAGGTCCTTTACTCGTTAAACAAAAAGATGGTCCTCCTAGAAAAGTATATATTTGTTTATTTACTTGCACAATTACTAGAGCCGTACATTTAGAGCTTACATCCGAAATGAGTACGGAATTTTTTCTTTTAGCTTTTAGACGTTTCACGTTTAGGAGGGGAATTTGCAAAGTTTTATATTCCGACAATGCTAAGGCATTTAAAAAAGCTGACTTAGATTTGCAGAAAATGTGGAAAAATATAAAAAGGGAGGAGGTTTTGAAATGTTTTGGAAATATAGGTGTAAGTTGGAAATTTATAGTTGAAAGAGCCCCATGGTGGGGAGGGTTTTACGAGCGTTTGGTCCGAACTGTCAAAATAGCGTTGAAAAAATCCTTAGGCCACGCGCTTCTAACATATGAGGAATTAAACACCGTTTTAACGGAAATTGAAGCCCAAGTAAATTCAAGACCTTTGTCATACCAGAGTAGCGATAGTTCGGACCTGGCTCCTATAGCCCCCTCCCATTTTTGGCTTGGCAAAAGAGTAACCACATTACCTCCAACCACCCAAACTCTAAGTTTGGAGATGAAAACAAGAGACGCGGTGTTAAAACGGATTAAATACCGTGAACAATTATTAGCGAAATTTTGGAACAGATGGACAAGGGAATACCTTCTCGAATTAAGGTCGGCACATAACGTCAAAATGCCAACTCATAAAAATCCAATTAAAGAAGATGATGTAGTAATAGTAAATGACTCTAATCAACCGAGACATTTGTGGAAATTGGCCAAAATTGAGAAGATATTCCCAGGTCGTGACGGAAAAATCCGATCATGTACCATAAAGTTAGGAAATGGAAAGGTAGTAAGAAGAGCTATAAATCTTCTCTACCCATTAGAAATTAATTAATTAAAAGTTTATGAACCAAATATTGTTCATGGTGGGGAGTATGTTGGGAAATTTTGAATTTGTTGTATCAGGTGGTGGAAAATAATCGATAAAATCTTTAAGCGTAGAATTGTATGAAAATCTGTAAACGTTTTTTCCCGAGCTAAAAGCTCACCATAGTAAAGGGGTAAACCACCCAGGTTTTAAGGTAGGTCCTTTTAGAAAAAAGGACCACCCTGTAGCTCAGCTAGGAAAGTTTGAGCGAAAAAGCGATCACTTCTCAATAGAAATTCAGAGTGTTGAAGTACCAAGTTTTCTCTTAAAAATAAAGTTTGTTATGTTATCCAAAATTTCTTGCTTTTTTTCTAAGGGCCAGTAAATTTAACTAGAGTTTCTGAGCAATCAGAAAATATAACATTTTTTATTTATGGGGGCAATGTCTATATTTTTTTGGTGACGACAATAGTGAAAAGTTCTATTACACTTTAAAATCAATTTCTACACAAAGTGTAGTGTTAGTTATTCAGACAACAAAATACTATTACTGGTATATTATACAAAAATTATACAAAGAAAAGGATATATAAAATATATTATTAAAATGTAAAATTTAAGCTATTTGGGTGTTCTGGTTGTAATAACTTAAAATTAGTTTAGATTTTTTAACTTTTTAAAATGAGTAATGTATAAATTTAAAGAGTGTCTTAACGTTAAAAAATGTAGAGCGTTGGTAATGAAGTTGTGAAACTGATATTTAGTGAACCCTTTGAAAAAATAAATAGGAATTGATATTGGTTTAAAATTTGGATACTAGTGTCTAAATTTCAGTTCAACAAGTCTATTCAGTTTTAAGTAGCCTTTTTACGAGCTTATTAAGAAATTAAATTTCATTGCAACGCTTTACTAACAGGGGTTTCGCTTTTAGTTTTTTTTTACCTCTTGGATATTCTATAATTAAAGCAAGATTCGTGGTTTTTTTTTCTCTCGTAGCAATAGCTAGGCCCTACAACCCTCCCTCCGCTCCCTTTTAACAGCTATTGCCAAGACAACTCCGAAATGAACCTTGAACCAACGTAAACCTTAAACTTTCTTGAGGGCCGATAATTTTACCTAGTCATGAATTACTCTAAGGTAATACGAAACTATTCGTACATCTCTGGCAGGATGTATCGTAAAGTTATCCAATATAACAGTTCACACAGAACACTTTGGAATCACAAAGATATCCAATATAACGGTTCACACAGAACACTTTGGAATAACAAAGATATCCAATATAACGGTTCACACAGAACACTTTGGAATCACAAAGATATCCAATTAAGTGGTTCACACAGAACACTTTGGAATCACAAAGATATCCAATAGAGTGATTCTCACAGAACACTTTGGAATCACAAAGCTATCCAATAGAGTGGTTCACAAAGAACACTTTGTACCTGCAAAAGATTCAAAATAAATGGGTACACGCTTCACACACAGAACTGTGAATCCAAAGTACACTCAGATTTAGATGATGTACTACAAAACTTGAAAAAAAATTACGTTTTAATTTCGAGGCGAACGATAATCTTTTTTAAAAAAAGTAACATTTTTATCCTATATAGTTTTTTCTTCTGTATAACACTGGCCCAACAACGCTCTCTCCGCTCCCTTTTCACAGCTATTGCCAAGACAACTCCGAAATGAACCTTGAACCAACGTAAACCTTAAACTTTCTCGAGGGCCGATAATTTTACCTAGTCATGAATTACTCTTAAGGTAATATGAAACTATTGGTACATCTCTGGCAGGACGTGAAACCATCTGATACATAACATTAATTTTAGGGTTTACTACGGGTTCATTTTTTTAGGAATCCGGGCGCTTAACATTCCCTTTAAAATGTCTATACTCTTTCCAAAAGCAGAACAGTGACGTCAGTCAAGTTACTGACGAATCTCTCTCTTTTTCTAATCATAGTATCACTGACCTCGTACCAGCCGTTGTCTTTTCTCACAAAGTTCACATAATGTCCCTCGGCTAACGATTCACCTTTATGAATAATCACCCCTTTAGTTTTAAAAAGCATCTTGTTCATTGTGACTTTTTGATTTTCGAAACTTGATATTTTAGTCGAAATCTTAATTGGTCGACCATCTTTGTAATCGCCACGTAGAAGACACAGAAATACGTACTTTCCGCTGGATATCAATACATCACGCTCTTGTATTGTAGGATTATCACAAAATACGCATCGCATTTCTGTTAATCTCATCCTTTTTTCTAAAGATTTCCAATCAATTTTATCTCGGTTTTCTAGTGGAAGATTGAAAATGTTGCTTTGAACAATGTTTTCCGAATTTTGTTCAACTTGACATTTGGGGCATTTGGTAACGTTTCGAGACTTTGACCAAAAAAGATCTTTTAGAGCCTTAGAGTAATCGGCTTCCATTTCTTGGCTTAGTGTCGTCAAGAGCACCATCAAAAATTCACTGGCGTCTTGTTGCTCATTTAGCGAAAAGTGATTACCAACAGCTATTCTCAGTTCCAACCCTTTACGGCTAAAACTACCTTGAGAACTCTCGATGTCGTTTATTGCGTTACTGAGGCAGCGTAAAACTGGTTTTTCTACGAATGATCCGTTGTAAGATTTGACCAATTCTCTTAATTCGGGCACTAATAACAGTAGTTGCAAAACGCTATTTGAATAGCATGTTACTTGATCATCGTTATTTAAACCTTTCACGGGAAAACTATCCAAACTCTGTTGGTCCTTCCTTTTCTTCTTTGGCATTTCCTGCGCCGTCTCGTCACATCTCTCTTCCTCGCCTTCTAAAAGGCTTTTAGATAGAGTAGGTGCACTTCTTTTTCTACCTCGGCTTTGTTTTGACTCCGTTATTTTCAATAGAGGCAGATCTGGCCTATATTTTTTGCGAAGCCTGTTATATTCCATAATGGCTCGTCCATCCGCCTTAATTTTAGTCGGATCGAACTGTAATAGATGGAGTCCGGCTAAAGACGTCACTCTTGATAAAGCAACGTACGCCATGCCGGTTCCGAATAAATTCGGACCTAAGTCCATAACGGCGCATTTTAAACTCATACCTTGGCTTTTGTGTATCGTAATAGCGTACGCCAGGATGACGGGAAACTGGGAGCGCTTAATGTAAATTTTAGCCATGAGCAAAAATTTAACGCTAATTTTCTCAACTAAAAAATCGGAGATATCGTCGTCGTTATTCGGTTCGCGATCTACTCTGAGAAAAATACCAGTAACGTTTCCTTGTTCGTCCTTCTTGAATCCAGTTACGAAACCCATCGTACCATTTACAACGCCTTTTTCAAAACTGATATTCCTTCTGACCATTATTCGGCAGCCAACGCAAAGAAGTAACTTGCTCTCCAAACCGCCCGTTTTGGATGGTTCGTTTTCTAGCCTTTGCAGCCTCCCGAGAATGTTTTTATTCATTTTTTTTTGTCACAGTCTGCCATTCTATCCTGACAAGGAATGCTTTCAACTTTCTCGCCGCTTTTTCGCAGCATTTCAAAGTTGAAATTTTCGCACATGGCTAATTTAGGCATCAAACAAGTTGGTTGAAACCCTTCATTGGACAGCTTAATGAAAAGCTCCATAGCCACCTCGATGTTTTTTCCTCCCTCAACCAATCTAGTTTCTAAGGTTGCTACATCAGCTTCGGAAATATTTCCAATTCTAACTATGCTTAGAATGTCGCCGTAACTTTGGTCGTTGGCTTGTCTAACATTTTGCGTTAGTTCATCATATTTAAAAAACTTCCAAAGATCACTTCCTCCGATGCAATTGAATCTAAGTCTGGCTTCTTCGGGAGTGATTTTGATAAACGCGGGATTTCCTTGAACCGGAGGCAATTGGAAAAAGTCTCCCAAAACAAGGATAAATACAACTCCACCAAATGGTTGGTTCATTTCCCAAAATTCGTTCAGCCTCAAGTGAACGTGAGTCAGTAAAACCGACGAGACCATGGAAATTTCATCAATAATTAACAGTTTTAAATTTCCCAAAGTTTTTTTCATAATGCTCATATTGTCAGAACTCAGTGAATGGTATTCGGCGATACGCCCATGATCTACCGGCAACATTAGTAATCTGTGTAATGTTACGCCATTAACATTCAACGCTGCCAAACCCGTTGGCGCGGCAATTGCCACGCTAGAAGGATTTTGAAAACGTCGCCTTACGGCGTTGGCGAGAGTGTCGATAAGAAACGATTTGCCAGTGCCACCAGGTCCCGACACAAAAAGGCACTTGTTTCCAGATTTTTCTCCCTCTTGGGAGAAGTGATCCATGATGTGATCATAAATTCGCCTTTGATCCGAGTTTAGTAAAGCCACATTGTCAACAACAGTCTCGAAATTCATTTCCATGGCAGCTTCCACATCAGCCATGGCATTCTCAATTTCAATAACAATTTCTTTCCCTTGCAGCGCATTTTCATCGTCGTCACTTTCAATCTCAGAGACTATGGTTTCTGGCTCTTGCGCCTTTTTAGAAGCCTTCCGTTTCTTTTCAACTTCTTTGGAAACGGAGAGTTTCTCGTGATATTTTCTCATGTCTTTCAACACTGAAAGCGAGTTTTCGAAAGCATCCGCGTAGGTTTCAAACTCGCCCAATAGCTCATTTTCGTCACGCCACGGTTTGAAGAGGATCAGTAGAGCGTGACAATACTTTTCTTTCTCCTCTATCGGGTCGTGAATGTAGTGCTCTACTATGTAGGGCTTAATTCTCTTTCTCATGAAACCCAGATTGTTTTTCAACTCGATTACACTCGCATTTTTCTCGACAACTTCAGAATGCTTCGCATAATCGTAAAACTGACCAAATTCCCGCAAACTAAGATTTTCCAAGCTGTCGGGACGATTCGGATACTTGTCGTCGACGAACCCTTTTTGGCAAGTGTCCTTGCTTTCGGGGTCAGTTTCCCTCAAACGTGCGAGTTCCTTGTAACCTTTCAAAACTCTCGATCGGTTTTCTTTCAAGTCTGTTTTTATAAATTTAGTGCTGTCGGATTTATTGTAAAGGTCTTGGCCCAGCATAAGATCCATAGCTTCGTATATGCCTACTGACTTAGAAGTCAGTGATTTCAATCTATAGGCAAATAATCTTTTGGACAAACTTTCGTGCCCTAACTCGGCAAAAGTTTGGTCCATGTCAGCCCGGTCTCCCTTTGTCACGTACGCCGTGACATAGTTTGCCACTATTTCCGATTTGTCAGCGACAAATTGCAAATCCATGTTGGCTTTGGAAGCCAAAAGTAGCGCGGGATTATAATCATTGATTAAAACTTCGTGCTGTTTTCTCGGCAAGTCGTACAGTCGTTTCTGCACCTTTTTCATTTTACGGTGACGAGTAACTGATCTAACGGAATTCATAGTGGCAACGTTTGTTACGTTTCGAGGGAAACCGTAACGACACACTTTCAATCCTTTTTTAGAATTTTTCACCTTCTTATAACAACTGGAGGTGCATTTGTGTGTTTGGAATTTTTTTACCAGCCGGTGCAGTTCCGGACTTACCGATGCGCTTGGCATCGAACACGTGACGTGTTTTTGCACGTAATCCAAAATAGTCTCGGTCGAAGAAGTTCCGATCTTTGGAGCGTCCTTGGCCCACAATAGCATGTGGTAGTGAGGTAAACCTCGTGATTGGTATTCAACCCGCCAAAAATGATGTTCTATCATGCCAAGAACTGGATTTTGCTTACACAAAACAAAGTTGTTTAGCAGCGTACGAACTTTGTTGTGAAAGTGCAAATTGACGCTAAGTGGGTCGAAATTCAACAATTCAGCCACCGTCATCGATTCTACTCCTGGAACGTCTGAATTAATTTTTCTCAAGTGATCGTGCAGTTCCAAATCATCGTATTCGGCCGGATTAAAAGTCAAGAGCCACGTGGGAGGACCAAATTCCCGAATCATCGCTAAAACGATTCTAAGAACTTTATACCAGTAGTCCTTAGTTCCTCGAATATGACCCAAGAAAGTGGCTAAATTACTCTCAAGTTCTTTATCGCCAGATTCAACGCGACTGAGCAAGTTTTCAACCCCAATTGCCATGGGTTTTTTAACACGAAGAACGTAGTTCAAACTGCTAGAGATCGCCTTCATTTCGCATTCTTGATAAGAATGAAACATATAGGCGTAATCTCTTCTAAAAATTGGACTTTTGTTCAAAAGACGAGATAAACGATACTCTGTTTCAGTTAATTTCCCAAATGGTCTATCATCGTGCTTGCCGTAGCGACCCTTGGGGAACAAATGAACGAAGCTCAAGTATTCCAAGTTTTGTCCCAAGTGCTAACTGGCTCGGCTTCGACGCGCTTCATTTGGTAAGCGGTCAATAAATCTTTCGGTGGTTGGACGTTCACCGGATGAATAGAGTAGTGATCGTACAGATCATTGGCTTCTCCCTCAGAAAGTTTTCGCAACAAAGCCTCGGGCTGTGTTAAAATTTTGTAGACGTTGCCTGGTGCAAGGCTAGACTGATTTTCATCCTGCTCCTGCATGTTAGAAGCGTTTTGGTCACGTTGGACGTCGTGAGGACTATCCGCTGGCCCTTCTGTTGGAAGCGCAGCGGAAGCGCGTGTCACCGCATCAGATCCATCGTTAATCAACGCAAGTGGATCTGTTACGCTCAGTAATTCATGGGGAGTCAATGAATTTTCATTCCCATCAATTTCTTGCGTTCCACAAATATATTCCTCGTTCATTGCCGAAATATCAATGTCTTTATACAAAGGATTAATATTTTTCAGCACAGTGAACGCTTTCAACACTTTTTCGAGGCAAACAACCTGTTGCCAAACCTTTTTGTCCGCAGTGGGAACGCCATTCACTAGGATATGCAATTCGTGATTTTTGGGCAATGTCTTGGGAATCATCTTCAAATTACTCTCCACGGGTATTGGAAGATAAATTACTCTTCCCTTTAACGCTTTAACCGTACCAAACTGCATGTTGGAATTGGTTTTAGTACCTAACCGCACCACAGTGTGGAAGGGCTTCACAAGCTGAATTAAAACTTTCTCAAACATGTTTAAATCAGTGACATCTGTCGGAGGATTGTCAACCAACAAGTTGTTCAGGAAGCATCTGATGGGAACTTTTCCCTTTCGTAAATCCGTAGAGCAGTAACGACATAGAAGCTTGTCTGCCTCTCTTGTTTCTGAATTGTTTATTATCCAGCCAGCTCTTAAAATCAGATAGGCCTCGTTATCGAAAACAGCACTGTCTACCATTTTTTCTATTGATCTCAAATCCGATTTTTTGTACAATCTTAAGCAGCAGTCACAGGGAGTGTCATGAAATTCTTTATTATTTACCGCCGCTCGAACGAATTGACTTTCGTAAAGGCTCAAGATTTCACCTTCATCGAGACTCGGTCTTGGAGCGTTTTCGCTCCCTGTGGACGCGTTGTTTTGCTCGTTATTTAAATTTTTTCCTCGTGAGGCAAGGATTTTTCTCAATTTCCCCATGATTTTGGTGAGAGAATCGTAATCACCACTTTCAATTTCATTCGAAATCTTTGTTAACGCGTTAAGCAACGCCTTCACGTGATAAATATTATTCAAAATAGTTCTAATTCCCGAATAATGAGGAGCCAGTTCAGCAAAAGAACGTAAATAGCTTTGGCAATCTTCACTATCAGCGCAATAAGCCGTGTGTCCCAGGAAAGGAACTATTCTCACCACGATCTCAGCACCATCTGGTGTTATAGACACGTTGGATTTAGAGCAAAATTTATTTCTAAAATCGCAAAGGTCCAAACCCGACTCAAAAATTTTAGTCACTGATTTTTCATTCGCATTTGCAACCGTGTTTATGAAAGTTAGCACTTTCGCAATGGCTCGAACTCGAACATTACAAATATCACTGCACTCCCAATAAACGGTTTTGGGTTTAGTTTCAATAAGACCACTTTCATTGATCACGAAATTTCTTTTCGGATTCTTCTCCTCAGTTTCAACAATGTTGAAAAGATTCGTAACCACTCCCGAATTATTTACTTGAAAGACTCTCTCAACATCATCAGGTTTGTTGTTATTTTTAATATCAACGAAATTGCCCATATCGTCAACGAACAATTCTTTATTGCCATTGATAACGCGGTCTCTCAGCACTTTAAGTACATGACCATCAGCATCCAATTGGATAACTTTGGCATAGCGTAATTCGTGGTCATTTTTCAATATTTTTCCATTATTTCCAATTGGGTAATAGGTGGTTTCATGGAAATAGGCCTCTTTGAGACTACTGTGAAGCCTTTTACCACCCACAACATCCGTTAAATTGTCTTGATTAACAGACCCAATTTCTTGGACTTTCTCGGCAATATCTTTAAATTCACTAATAGTCCTTGTAAGATGGTAATTGTATGCCGAATATAAATGCCTTTTCAAATGCAAAATTCTACCCGCTAACAATTGGCATTTTAGGTTTCGAGAGAGTAACTTTGAATTCCCCTCTCTAGTCAAGCTGTCCAAAGATTTTGTCGCAGACAATCTTTCAGTGAGCCTTGTCACTAAAAATCGTTTGAAACTTTCAGCTATGACTTTCTTGTTTCTTGTCTTAAAAATTCCTTTATTGAGTTTCTTTTTCGCCAAACCCATTTTGCCCACCAGAAAAGGTTTCTTACTGGTTTTTTTGTTTTTTGTCAAAACATTTGTGGCGCCACTTGGTGGCATAGTTCTCTTATTTCTCTTAGCTCTCTCAATTGGAGATTTGCGGGTCGGATTGGTTTTTGAATTTCTTTTCTGATAATTCTACAGGGCCGGTAGGCCCTTGTAGATATGACTTGATACTCTTTTGTAACGTTAAAGCAAAATTCACATGCTTTTACCAATTTTCCTATGGAGATTAACATGGGGTTTTTCGTGATATTTAGCCACCTCTAACTGAAAAACTAGAGCGAAGTTACTTTTCGGAATACTCTTAATTTAACAATTAAGTATTCAGGGTGTGCCTTTGCAAGTGTCATCAAAAACAATTAAGTCTAAGTATGTTAATTTTAGTTAATTACGGAAGTATGGCTCTTGAGTTAAACGTCAGGTTAACCTGTTAGCGCGCTGATACCCATTTCTTCAATTTTCAACCAGATTGAGAACAAGGGAGGGCCTATATTTGTGCCTGATAACAAGTTAAGTTGACATTTTCAGTTTGCTTCATTCTGTGGAAGTTGAACCTATAGCGCGAGCAGCCTGCGTCCGCGAGTCGCGTGATCCAGGAGGCTATGATCTTAAGAATTTGTCTTTGAGCAGTCGACGCTTGTTTAGTATTTTCCGAGCTTGAACAACTTTATTTGGATTTTCTAACTAACTATAACACCCTTAGAAACAAATACTTTGTTATCAGGTCGAATTTTCGTCTAAAAAAGTAATTCAGGTAAATAATTACAGTTAATAGAGGTTTTTATATCGTTTGAGATACGTTTTTCGACGTTCTTTACGGCCAAGGCTTAGTAAGTCTTTATACTGTCATTCCTCTTTAAAGATTATTAAAAAAGCTAATTTCCAGCTCCTTTTTGGAATTCTGTTATCTGTAGTCTGCTTCGTTTCCTGCTAGAAACATATCCTAGATTTTACCGGATTTACGGGGCCCTTCCAATTTGAAGTAAAAATGTTATGTCTATTTAATTTCTTAACGTGTTGATACTTGAAATAGAATGTTTTCACCTTGTGGAAAGTTAGGAAACTTCAAAATACTACTGGATTGATGACAAAAAGTTTTATGTGTTTTCGCTAGGGAAGTTAAACGAGCTCAGTTAATTCAACATTCCCATATGAGGTATACAGGGTTTCATTATTTGTTTATCTCACTAAAATTCTACTAATTTGAAGGTGTGTGATATAATTCCTGAAACTCAACCAACGCATCATCATTCGTTAAAACAATTTTTAATCCTAATGATGTTACGTAATCATTTTTTAAACTATCTGTTACCAACAGTGGATTGTTTAATCCATAAATAGAAGTAACAGGAGGACAGTGTCGTTATGTAATTTTATTAAGGAAATAATTTTCATGTTTACATCAGCGGAGATTTTTCCAACGTAACCACGTGGGAGCCAAGGAGTTACGCTGTTCGCCAATCGGTTACACGCTATTTCCACAGTCCACATTGCCGTTTGTTTATTTGTCTAAATTGCTATGAATTATTTACGCATTTGATGTAATTACTGACATAAAAGCCAAACTATAGAATAGCATCATTCATTAACTTATTTCATAGATGTTCTTTCCGTTACCGCAAATTTAGCAAGGGTATGATAAAAATTGAACGCAATGTGTTGGAATAATCAAAAACTCCACTAAACATTACAATAAAGGTAAATTATTTATTCAAACTCTTTTTATAACCTAAATGAACACTGTCGAAACACAATCCAGCTTTAATTTAAACTTAATTAAGTATAATTAAAGTGAAATTAAACCAAAAATATACATTTTTCTGGATAAAAACTGAAATAACTTTTAAATAAACTATTTAGATAAGATTAAAACTACCCAAGCCGTTTTAACATGTTTTCTATTTCACGCTTAAATTAATTTCAATTTTAATTAAAATACTTTAATGGGCGTGAAATCCAAAGGTTTAGGGTAAAATAGATAAAGTTCGGCAAGAATCAAAAAAGGCACCAAACATTTCAGCCTGTTAAGAGTTAACTACCGCCTTAAGACTGAAGTGACAGATATTATACAAAAATGTCTTGGTTTGAACCAAGGCCGAAAAACAAACGATATGAGTGAGGTTTATCAATTGACTGAAGTTCCAGATATTGAAATTTTTCTTTAATTATTATTATTAATTTAATCCTTAATCACAATTTATTTCTATCAACTGATTTTACTGTTAATCGATTTATTCCCTCTAAATTTATTCAAAAAATTGCATATCTACGCTTTTTCAAGAACAATTCCATTTTCCGAAAACATTATATCATGAAATTAATTATTTTGAAGGGAATACGTATTGAGGGATCAATAATGAATATTTGAAATATTCTGCTGACTCCCTAAAAAGAGCAAACAATTTGTAGTCATAGATTATTAAGGTTGGCAGGAAAGTCCAGAGAGTCACGTACCGTTTACAATGTGGAAACATTTGGATCTGACCGCGTGTTTTGAGCGGGCTCTGATGACCCATACACTGCAAGCACTGATAATTGCAAAATTTTATATACTAAGAAAATTTTGGAAGGGGCGAGCTTTAGTGTGCCCTCCTTCGCATAACTCGTTTAGAATGGAGTGGTTTATGTATTAATTCCGAAGGAATAGAATATAAATATCATTGGTACTGAGACGTTTTCCTTTTCATAGAATCTTTACCCTAACCTTGGTTATGCCTATATAATATTTTTCCAGTCCATGAAAGAAGCGCTACCTACTAAAAGAAACGGGACAAACGTTGTTCCAATGTCTTAAGTAAACGGCATTATTTTATTAATTAGTCCGTGCAAAATAAATTCTCTTTATCATATTTTATCGAATATCTGTCTTCTCAGCAAATTGTAACCGTTGAAAAAACTATTAGTGGTGCAAACTTGAAGATTAATTGTCAAGCCACTAACATTTAAAACTATGTCCGTCAAGGTGCTTACATGTTAGTGAACACCGATACGAAATCCCTTCAAAATAATTAATTTCATGATAGAATGTTTTCGGAAAATGGAATTGTTCTTGAAAAAGCGTAGATATGCAATTTTTTGAATAAATTTAGAGGGAATAAATCGATTAACAGTAAAATCAGTTGATAGAAATAAATTGTGATTAAGGATTAAATTAATAATAATAATTAAAGAAAAATTTCAATATCTGGAACTTCAGTCAATTGATAAACCTCACTCATATCGTTTGTTTTTCGGCCTTGGTTCAAACCAAGACATTTTTGTGATAATACTCCTTGTTTTTCAAGTAGTAATTCTTATCCACAAGTTGTTTAGCTTGCTTTTTTAGAAGCTTTATTCTGTTTTAACCAACCTTGTTGGTTTTTTTGTCTCTTAGCTCTTTCTCGAGAAACCATTTTAAATATTGAAACTAATAAAATAGTTCACACAAAAGACTTTGGTATCGTAATGATCCAATTAATTTGTTCACACAGAAGGCTTTGGTATCGTAAAGATATCCAATATAACGGTTCACACAGAACACTTTGGAATCACAAAGATATCCAATATAACGGTTCACACAGAACACTTTGGAATCACAAGTATATCCAATAAAGTGTTTCACACAGAACACTTTGGAATCACAAATATATCCAATGGAGTGATTCACACAGAACACTTTGGAATCACAAAGATATCCAATAGAGTGATTCACACAGAACACTTTGGAATCACAAAGATATCCAATAGAGTGATTCACACAGAACACTTTGGAATCACAAAGATAACCAATAGAGTGGTTCACAAAGAACACTTTGGAATCACAAAGATAACCAATAGAGTGGTTCACAAAGAACACTTTGGAATCACAAAGATATCCAATAGAGTGGTTCACAAAGAACACTTTGGAATCACAAAGATAACCAATAGAGTGGTTCACAAAGAACACTTTGGAATCACAAAGATATCCAATAGAGTGGTTCACAAAGAACACTTTGGAATCACAAAGATATCAAATAGAGTGGTTCACAAAGAACACTTTGTACCTGCAAAAGATTCAAAATAAATGGGTACACGCTTCACACCCAGAACTGTGGATCCAAAGTACACTCAGATTTAGATGATGTACTACAAAACATAAAAAAAATTGCGTATTGATATCGTAATACAATGTAAAAAACTTGATAAATAGAATACACTTGAGTGCAATGATAAACACTCGAATGAAATACTCAAATGGAAGAAAAACACTTGAGTTAAAGTCAATTTAATTAGTACAATTTATGTACCAAAAAAAGATAACGAAAGCCTAAATACGTTTCTAAAGTTTAAACAAAAGATTATTTAAACTTACTGTGAGAATGCCTTTTAACAACGCAAACCCCTTGACGAAACATACGGCACAAAAATAGGCTTAAAAGTTGGGTGAACCACGCGGCCACATGATTCAGCCTCATTCAGGGCCAATCTTGTCTCGCGCAAATTTTTCTGCGGTATTTGGTTTTTTTGACTTGGATCCGGGGAAAATGATACCTGAACTGAACTGATTGGCCATCAACATTCGCCGATTGCCGAATCGCCTCTGAATATAGGGGCGTCGCCACACCAGCCGCAGTGTTTTCAAAATGGCCGCTACAACGGAGTACGATGTTGTGAAGAAATAAGAATTTTAAATGTTGACAAGTTTATGGTAACACAGTTTGGAATTTATAATACGCGGATTACAACTAAGAAGACCGAAAACGATGTCTAATAGAAGGAGAACAGGTTTACAAGTGTAAGGACGTCATATTTTACGGCATACAAATTACAAAGTAGAGACTACAAAGGCTTAACATTCATAGCAGTAATGCTCAACCAAAATTGCTCTCCTAAGCAGACTTTAAATAGGGGGTACCAGGGAGCCTGTGACACCCAAGAAAATTCACAGGACACCCTGAAAAAATATTTTATGGGGGGTCGGGTACCACCGGGTACCTTGAAAAATTCGGTGCGATGAGAACTCTCCCCCAGAACAGATCAAAGCAGCTCTCAAAAAAGGGAAAAAATAATTTACAACTGTCTAACCACTACACTGAAAACAATGATGAACTAAAATTTTTTACTGATTTCTCCAATAACATAAAGGGGGGAATCCACATTTCTGTGACAAAAGAACTTGCCAAGAGTCTATGCTCTGAAAGAATTAAGCAAGGGAAAGAAGAAAAAGATCATAAGAAGATGCTCGAGAGATGGGAAGGAAGTGTGCTATGCAATATATACATGCACTACATTGTTATGGAAATAAGGTGTCCCATGAAAGGAGCCACCCTTTCAATCTCTGAGTTAAACAAAAAGTGGAAGGAGAAAATTATGTTTTGAAGAAAAAACATAAATATTACGGACAGATTCAGCCAGGGATGGCAGTTTTAAATTTTGAACAATGTCACTTGGCCACTTTTAGAAAAAAAAAACGCCGTCATACTAGTCACTGTAGTAAAAAAGGACAAAGATTTTGTTTTGAAATTAGTTAAAACAATTTTATTTTATTTTATTTTTTTTATACTGAAATTAGTGGGATAAATTGTAAAACTGTTCATGATTAAAATAATTTTTTAAAAGCCAAATGTCCATTTTATTAAAATCTAACTTCATCAAATATTTGTGATGACAAGTTTACAATGCCAGCTGCGATTAAAAACATAGGGTTGATGAAAGACATCATCTCCCAATCCAGTTTTTCATTAAAGATTGAAAAAAGTTTTAATCTTTGTATTGCTCTCTCTACGTCTACTCTTGGCTTTGCCATTTTCAAGTTTGAGTGATTTTGTTTCCGTAAACTGTTTAGATTTTTTCAAAAATGTTGGGATAAAAATTTCGATTCCTTTTTCTAAACATTCGGTCTCTATTCTGAACCCCTTATCTACCATGCATGCATCAACATATGGTGTTAAATTGTCCAATACTTTACTGTGCAAAGTGATAAATCTGTCAGATGCTCTTCGTTGACTCCATAAGCACTACTCAAAAATGTAATCAAACCAGCAGGAGAAACGCCGACCAAAACTTTAACAGTGTGATTACCTTTGTTATAAGAATTTGACAAGATTCTACATTTAGGTTTCTCTATTGGAATTTTGGTACATTCCAATACCACCACAGTTTTTTCAAAGTCTTTAAAAAATGGGGGCATGCTATTAATAATTTCTTTCTTTGAGGTCCATTTGATTGCGCATTTAAAAACATCCGCCACAATAAACACTGTTTGTTTAAATTATCTGCGGCAAATGGTGTCAGACATATTAAACATAGTAGAAAGAACCCTGTACGTCAAGTTCAGTTTAATTTTTATTAAAACTAGAAGAGAAAGTCCGACCATTGGGATTTGAGCTTTGAAATTTATTAACATTGTCATAGATTCCACAACGGAGTAAAATAATTTGAAAGTGGAGATACCAGTCATACGGCTTTAATCCTTCTCAGTTTTAACTGAATTCATAATACTGAAGGATTCATAAAAGTAGATGTTTCCTTGCACTGAAACATCTCTTCTTTCTTGATGTAAGGGCTCACAGACCTCAGTTTCGGGAGCATTCAAACCAAATTTAATATTTGCATGTTTGACAGTGGATTCTGGGGCACCTTCTATTTCTCTTTCTGAACTCGACTCCCTATAAGTTGAAGGTCCTGCATCATTTTTAAATTGTATTTGTCGCTTATCAGCCCTTATCTTTCTTCCATTAACTCACTTTCTGGTATCTTCGGAAATAATTTCATCAACGGTCAATATTGGCAAACATTGTGAAGGGTAAGTTCCAAGCTTTAGTTTCTTTTCCCTGTTGGCAAATCTGAAGTAACAAGTACATTAAATCCTGGTCTTAAATTCTTATTACTTAAAAAACCAAATTACCAGGAAAAAAGTAATCAGTCTTCTTGAAATGAAAACTGCATACAACCATGTGATTTGAAATATCTTTTCCAATTTTTAGGACGCGTTGCCATTCTTTACGCCACTTGATTTCTTTTGGGAAACTATGCATACTTAGGCAAAATTAGCCCATACTTAACCCTGGGATATTTAGTTTTAACCTAGAATTACGTTGTGGGACACAACAATACTTTTTGCTAGGCGCCATGTTATGATCCTCCTATGATAACTTGAGCCTCGGCGCCTCGCCACTCGCCCGGGAGGCTGAGGAAAACTTACTCCTTTAGAACAGTTACCAAAATTACCACTAGGTGGCGCGTTACTTTTTCACGATAGCCAATAGGATCTCATTGGCGATAGCCAATAGCTAAAGGTCTTTTTAAGCCTAATTTTCAAACTTTAGAAGTGTCTTCAACTGTTCAACTGAAAGTAAGTTCTTAAATATAATAATTAAATATGTCATAATTTGCTATTTTTTTAAGCTTTGGCGTAAAATTAGAATTTGCAACTCTTAATTTTGTTGCCAAGTTTAAAAATATATGGAAAATAATGATATTTTTATGCTGTTTAAAATAAATAATTTTTCGTTTATTGATTTAGGCTTAGAAAATGGAAAACGTAGTGAACCACTTTAACAAGGGATGCCTTGTTAGTTTTTATGGTGGAGGACATGGAGGAAGAGGGGGACGTGGGGGAGGACGGGGTGGTGGATGAGGACGTGGAGGAAGGGGAGGAGGTGGGCGTAGAGGCGGAAGTACTGGTGGGAAAAAAGGAAAAAGAATATGCTATATCTGCAAAAAACCGGGGCATATTGCCAAAAATTGCCGAAATAAGGAAGGTAGGACAAGAAAATAATTTTATAAATTTCTTTTCCTCAACAAAAACTGGAGCTACATGTAAAACTTGCAAAAAGGAATGCAAAGTAACAGGTAGTAGTACTAGTTCATTGTGGAGTCATCTAAAGTCACGGCATCCAAGAAGCTACACGGATGCGAAAGAACTAACGTCGAAATCATTTTTTAACGTTCATTCACCTTCTACTGCGTCTGCTAGTAGCAGTAGAAGTACATCTTTAATAGATCAAGAACTTGAAATAGGAAAGGATGTATCTGAATGTGAGGATTCTGAGGAGTCAATGTCAAGGCCAAGTTGTTCCTCCGGCTCAGCAATAGTGCAACATCTCGACAACAATCAATCCAACGTACTCAACAAACGCTTGAAAAATATCGTCAGCCAAGTAACAAAGACACACGTTTCAAAACCGCGGTTGCCAATTTTATTGCATCCGAGTGTATGCCTTATAGTATTGTAGAAAGAAAAGGTTTTGTGGAAATGGTTAAAGAGTTTCAACCTGGTTACGTTTTACCGTGTAGAAAAACGTTTTCCGATAGCATTATTCCAAAAATGTATTCTTCATTAAAAGAAAAGATTGCGAACGAATTGCATTCAATTAAGTATTTTTCGTATACAACAGACTGTTGGAGTTCTCCTGTCATGCAATCGTATATTGCGGTAACCATTCACTTTATTCCCGATGAATGGGAACTAAAAAGTTACACGCTTCAGTGCCTTGCCTAGCTCACACACCCGAGTCACATACCGCTGAAAATCTTATGGATGCTTTACTTTTAATTTTCCAAAACTGGCAATTAGACATTTCAAATGTTTCTGCAACTACAACAGATAATGGCGCCAACATCGTTAAGACTGTGAAATTTTTAAATCAAACACGTATACCTTGTTTTGGACATTTAATTAACATTGCTGCATCTCGTGGACTGCGTATTGAAAGTTTTAAAAATATTGTTTTAATTCTTCGTAGAATTCAAAGTTTAATTGCGCACTCTGGAAAAGCTCGACTAGAACTTCACGAGAGACAAAGGCAGATGAATTTACCCGTCGTAACGCTGCCAGCGGACGTCTCCACACGGTGGTGGTCAACTTTGCATTTAATCACAGTTTATACAGATCACCAACTTCCTATCTCAAGCGTTTTACAAACTCATCAGGGCGGAAAGTATAGACATTTATCTTTAGATCCAGAGTCAATTGATTTATTGAGTGTACCGAGACATTTTCACGCCAATCGAAAAAATTACCACACATTTGGCTGGCGAAAAATATGTGACAGCATCAACTGTTATACCTGTTTTTCATCAAATGCTATCGGACATTTCTGCTGCTCGACAGGACCGCGCTGAAGATCGCTATACTGATGTTCAAAGGGACATTAAAAATCAAATTTATGATATCGTTGAAACTGTTTAAACAGAACGCCTCAAAGAAAAAAGTGCTACCAGCATTTGTGCATCGCTACTATTCTTGACCCGAGGTTCCGTTTGAATTGCTTTAATGAGCAGTATATGAACAAAGACGAACAGGATTCAATGAAAAATATTATCATTAACGAGCTCGTTGATTTAAACACGAACTTAACCACGACCAACACAGAAGTCAATAAAAAACCACGTTTAGAAGAAGGAAAAGGTCTCGCGTTCATCCTAAAACCACCCACCACATCTCATGTTACACAAGCCACGCCTCAAGAAATTTCAGAGCAACAATTCGGTGACTACATTCGAATGGCTCCCATTGAACTTTCTTCAGACCCTTTAACATGGTGGTCGCGACACGAAAGTACATTTCCCATGTCATCAAAGCTGGCAAAGAAGTATTTGTGTACTCAACGCACCAGTGTACCAAGCGAACGCGTATTCAGTTGTGCAGAATAACTCCTGACCATGCACAGGAGCAAATATTTTTGTGTATGAATAAAAATAAAATCTAAAAGTAATTCATCTTTGTAAAGCTTATGTTATATCAGGGATAGATAGACTTTTTTAAGACGGAATTCCCAACGGTTAATATTTACTTCAGTCCGACTCATAGACGAGTACATAGCCCCTTCCTTCAACACGTAACCAAAAAATTAAATTTTCTTATTGGCTCACTAAAACTACGTATTGGTGACGTTGCTGACAAGGAGGGCCAATAATACGTAATTCCTGTTTACATCTGTCGCTATGACTACGACCCCTCTTGCGTTGTACCAGAGCCCACTCGATCCGCGCTCCCGGACGCTGCGCTGCTCGCGCTATATAGCGCGAGCAGCTTACGTCGTGATGCGCGTGATCGAGTGGGCTATGGTTGTACAGAAAAGCATCTTTACAGGGGTTCAAAATGAAGCTGTCTAAAAGCAAGGGCACGGAAATTATTCGGGAATTGTTTTTAATAGCAATTAAGAGGTAGGGAATTTATTGCCGGTGTTTTGGATTTGGAGTACATCTGTAAAGGGTGAAAAGTGTTCGCTAATTCTTTCTAAAGCCAATCATGTCTACTATCCTCATAATTTTGTAAGCGAATTTGATGAAGTTAACCAAGGCTTAGTGAATGGCCAGGAGTTTTGTGAGCTTAGTGTTTTGTTAAAACCTGTTCGTGTTGTAATATCTATGAAGGCTTTTAAAGCATCACTACAACTTCATCAAAGAGAAATAAATCGTATTTCAAAATGTGTTTTGATTTCAAGCCCTATGTCTTGTGTTACTTCCATTTTTAAACAATGTTCTTTCAAAAATTACAATCGGAGCCCAATCCATTCCAACTTGGCAGACGACGTTTATTTGACCCGGATATACATACAACGCCATAATGAAAATAAGACCCGCCTCTTCTTTCATACCCCCCCGTCACGGGTAAGGGGGTCGTGGACTAGGACGCGCACCCGAATAACCCTGTTACCCATTCCGTCTTAAAAAAGTCTATCTATCCCTGGTTATATTATTTGGCTTTCAAACTTGCTTAGTTGATAACTTGATATACTGTATGTTTAAGAATAGTTAGAACTATTAATGGAATAGTTCTCTTGCCTTAATAAGTTATATAGTTTATGTAAGTTATAGTTATATAGTTTATGTTAATAGCTCCGGTTTTGATATCGGTTTAATTCCGGATTTGGTGTCGGCGTAATTTTGGTTTTGATTCCGAAATTGAAGCCGGGTTGAGTCCAGAATTGAAACCGTATTGATTCCGGAATTGAAACCGTTTTGATTCCGGAATTGAAACCGTATTGATTCCGGAATCGAAACCGTATTGATTCCGGAATTGAAACCGTTTTGATTCCGGAATTGAAACCGTATTGATTCCGGAATTGAAACCGTTTTGATTCCGGAATTGAAACCGTATTGATTCCGGAATCGAAACCGTATTGATTCCGGAATTGAAACCGTTTTGATTCCGGAATTGAAACCGTATTGATTCCGGAATTGAAACCGTATTGATTCCGGAATTGAAACCGTATTGATTCCGGAATTGAAACCGTATTGATTCCGGAATTGAAACCGTATTGATTCCGGAATTGAAACCGTATTGATTCCGGAATTGAAACCGTATTGATTCCGGAATTGAAACCGTATTGATTCCGGAATTGAAACCGTATTGATTCCGGAATTGAAACCGTATTGATTCCGGAATTGAAACCGTATTGATTCCGGAATTGAAACCGTATTGATTCCGGAATTGAAACCGTATTGATTCCGGAATTGAAACCGTATTAATTCCGGAATTGAAACCGTATTGATTCCGGAATTGAAACCGTATTGATTCCGGAATTGAAACCGTATTAATTCCGGAATTGAAACCGTATTGATTCTGGGATTTTTCGGAGCGTAAAAAGAATCCGGAATTCCGGAAAATTCCGGATTTGACATCGTCAAATACCGGTTTTGGAAATTTTCGAAAACCGCCATCCCTAATAAAAACACAATAGTATTACACACTGAAACTCTCGCGTTAAATTACGATCAGACTGATTTGCACTCGCTAAGCTTTACTTCATTTTTAACAAAAAAAAGTTCCCGCGACCAATCAGTGGCCATTAATGGCAGCAAATTAAATCCCGTAAATCGATCATCCACGTAATTTTTCAGGGCACAAAACTTCATTTCACAAATAACTTAATTCTAAATGGGCGAGTTAAAATCCCATTTTGGTATATATTCGTAAATTAACGCGAACGTATTGGTGAGTAATCCTAATGGTTTTTATGCATACCCGTACAAAAATTTTAAGCTGTAATTCATCTGCATACGCGCTTTTTTATCGCTACCACGTTGTAATAGGTATAAATTAAGGCTACATTTTCTGCAGCTCGAAAAACGCGAAAATTTCACCGAAATTCCAGAACTGCAAATTGTCTGCCGTTTCTACATTTTCTGTTTATTATCTGTTAATTGTCTGTATTGGCAGAAATATGCAGCGCGATTCTGCAAACGCGATGCAAAAGTAGAAATAACAGCTGCTAGTTTAAAACTGTAATTTGACCACAGTTATAGACATGTTACAGTTCTGCAAAAGTGATGGAAAAGTAGAAATCCAGCTGCCAATTTAAAACTGCAATTTGACTATATTTATTGACATGTTACAGGTCTGCAAAAGTGATGAAAAAGTAGAAATACCAGCTGCTAGTTTAAAACTGCAACTTGACCACATTTATAGACATGTTACAGTCCTGCAAATGTGATGGAAAAGTAGAAATCCAGATGCCATTTTAAAACTGTAATATGACCATATTTATAGACATGTTACAGGTCTGCAAAACTTATGGAAAAGTAGATATTCAGCTGCCAATTTAAAACTGTAATTTGACCATTTTTATAGACATGTTACAGGTGTGCAAAAGCGATAGAAAAGTAGAAATACCAGATGCTAGTTTAAAACTGTAATTTGACTACATGTATAGACATGTTACAAGTCTGAAAAAGTGATGGAAAAGTAGAAGTCCAGCTGCCAATTTAAAACTGCAATTTGACCATATTTATAGACATGTTACAAGTCTGAAAAAGTGATGGAAAAGTAGAAATCCAGCTGCCAATTTAAAACTGTAATTTGACCATATTTATAGACATGTTACAAGTCTGAAAAAGCGATGGAAAAGTAGAAATCCAGCTGCCTATTTAAAACTGTAATTTGACCATATTTATAGACATGTTACAAGTCTGAAAAAGCGATGGAAAAGTAGAAATCCAGCTGCCTATTTAAAACTGTAATTTGACCATTTATATAGACATGTTACAGGTCTGCAAAAGTGATGGAAAAGTAGATATTCAGCTGCCAATTTAAAACTGTAATTTGACCATTTTTATAGACATGTTACAGGTGTGCAAAAGCGATAGAAAAGTAGAAATACCAGATGCTAGTTTAAAACTGTAATTTGACTACATGTATAGACATGTTACAAGTCTGAAAAAGTGATGGAAAAGTAGAAATCCAGCTGCCAATTTAAAACTGCAATTTGACCATATTTATAGACATGTTACAAGTCTGAAAAAGTGATGGAAAAGTAGAAATCCAGCTGCCAATTTAAAACTGTAATTTGACCATATTTATAGACATGTTACAAGTCTGAAAAAGCGATGGAAAAGTAGAAATCCAGCTGCCTATTTAAAACTGTAATTTGACCATTTATATAGACATGTTACAGGTCTGCAAAAGTGATGGAAAAGTAGAAATCCAGCTGCCTATTTAAAACTGTAATTTGACCATTTATATAGACATGTTACAGGTCTGCAAAAGTGATGGAAAAGTAGATATCCAGCTGCCAATTTAAAACTGCAATTTGACCACATTTATACACATGTTACAGGTCTGCAAAAGTTATGGCAAAGTTGAAATCTAGCTTCCAATTTAAAACTGTAACTATTCAACATTTATAGACATATTGCAGGTATTCAAAAGTAGAATTTCCTACTTTTGAATACCTGCAATATCTCTCTAAATGTGGTTAAATTACAGTTTTAAATTGGCAGCTGAATTTCTACTTTTCCATCACTTTTGCAGACCTGTAACATGTCTATAAAAATGGTCAATTTAGGTCAAATTAAAGTTTTAAATTGGCAGCTGTATTTCTACCGTTCCATCACTTTTGCAGACCTGTAACATGTCTTTAAATGTAGTCAAATTGCAGTTTTAAATTAGCAGCTAGATTTCTACTTTTCAATCACTCTTTCAGACCTGTAACATGCCTATAAATGTGGCCAAATTGCAGTTTTAAATTAGCAGCTGGATTTCTACTTTTCTATCACTTTTGCAGACCTGTAACATGTCTATAAAAAAGGTCCAATTACAGTTCTAAATTGGCAGCTGCATTTCTGCTTTTCCATCACTTTTGCAGATCTGTAACATGTCTATAAATGTGGTAGAATTGCAGTTTTAAATTAGCAGCTGGATTTCTACTTTTCTATCACTTTTGCAGACCTGTAACATGTCTATTAAAACGGTCAAATTACAGTTTTAAACTAACAGCTGGTATTTCTACTTTTGCTTAGCGTTTGCAGAATTGCGCTGCATATTTCTGCCAGGCTAGACAGTTAACAGTTAACAAACAGAAAATGAAGAAACGGCAGTCAATTTGCAGTTCTAGAATTGCTGTGAAATTTTCCCGTTTTTTGAGCTGCAGAAATGTAGCCTTAATGTATACCTATTACAGCGTGGTAGCGATAAAAAAAGCGCGTATGCAGATGAATTACAGCTTAAAATTTTTGTACGGGAAGTCAACTTCGAGCGCACCCTAAATTTTTATCTGCTTCTGTTAGGCATTAATATTACTGCTTTTATTTTTCTAAAATTTGAATAAAGAATTGGTTAGGCCTAAAAAGGCATCTTAAAAAAGCTTTACTCATTCATCTTAATAAAATCTTTTGATCTAATACTGTCACGTCTCGATCCTAAAAATATTTAAACCACCATAAAAGATAGAAAATTGAAACATTTTTGGTCATAAATGGGCCAGTATTGTATATACAGTTATCATAAGTTTATCAGATATGTTTCAATAAGTATGACACTGCCTATACTTCGTAATGCTAGAGACTTACTGAGAGCTAGTTCGAGAATGACTCGAGAATTGAATACACTCGGTTTTGCAGTCCAACTTCACCGATTAAGACAAGATCTACTATCACCATGGCGCTCGAAATGTGAAGGAAATTGCGAACCAAAGTACTTTAGCGCTATCATATAAGTCTACAGCAGTTTTCCTGGTTGCGAATAGACGTAAAACAAGCCTGTCGGGACCCTTCCCTTCAGTTGTTATCGGTTTTTAGCTACAAGTTTTAAAGACTTTTTCGATTATGTTCTGTGAGTGTGTATGTTGTGGATGTTAGATAGACGAAAAGACCTTTTTAGCTAGATGTGGTAAGAACTTGTACATGTACCTAAACAGTTGGACCATCTCAGATATTACTTTAGCAAGTCAGAAAAGCGTGTATTCAGATAAATTACAGCTTAATATTTTTGTAAGGAATGAGTACAAGATGGGAATCCAAAATAAACCTCTCCAAGCAATTTAGAGGCTATTTTTAAATATTAAAAAAATATAATTGATATTTATTAATTTAATCGTCATTAATTTACCTTAATTCTAGTTAAATCGTTTTAAGGAACTTTATTCCTAAAATAATTTTAAACATAGCTATTGTTGACGTTTGAACTCAGCGTAAGCCTCTTTAAAAATTTTTGGAAATTTAGGGTATATAAGGCGACTGATTCACAATAATTGATAGGAAACCCGCAATGACCCTGCAAAGCATCTGAAACGCGCCTGCAATGATCCTGCAAAGAATCTGAAATGCACCTGCAATTACCCTACAAAGTATCTGAAATGCACCTGCAATGATCCTGCGAATCATCTGAAATGCACCTGCAATGATCCTGCGAAGTATCTGAAAGACTGAAACGCATCTGATATTATTCCAAAAAGTATCTAAATCGCACCAGCAATGATCCTACAAAGAATCTGAAACGCGGCTGCAATGACCCTGCAAATTATCTGAAACGCACCTGCAATTATCCTACAGAGTATCTGAAATGCTCCTGCAATGATCCTGCGAAGTATCTGAAACGCGGCTGCCATGATCCTACAAAGTATCTGAAACGCACCTGCAATTATCCTACAAAGTATATGTAAAGAGCCTGCAATGATCCTGCAAAGAATCTGAAACGCGCCTGCAATTATCCTACAGAGTATCTGAAATGCACCTGCAATGATCCTGCGAAGTATCTGAAACGCGGCTGCAATGATCCTACAAAGTATCTGAAACGCACCTGCAATTATCCTACAAAGTATCCGAAATACGCCTGCAATGATCCTAAAAAGTATCTGAAACGCGCCTGCAATGATCCTGAAAAGTATATGAAAAGCGCCTGCAATTTTCCTACAAAGTATATGAAAAGCGCCTGCAATTATCCTACAAAGTATATGAAATGCTCCTGCAATTATCCTAAAAATATCTGAAAAGTACCTGCAATTATCCTACAAAGTATATGAAATGCTCCTGCAATTATCCTAAAAATATCTGAAAAGTACCTGCAATTATCCTACAAAGTATCTGAAACGCGCCTGTAATTATCCTACAAAGTATCTGAAATTCGGCTGCAATGATCCTAAAAAGTATCTGAAAAGCACCTGCAATGATCCTACAAAGCATTTGAAACGCGCCAATAATGATCCTGAAAAGTATCTGAAACGCGACTGCAATTTGCCTTCAAAGTATATGACAAGCGCCTGCATTTATCCTAAAAAGTATCTGAAACGCGCCTGCAATTATCCTAAAAGGTATCTGAAACGCGCCTGCAATTATCCTAAAAGGTATCTGAAACGCGCCTGCAATTATCCTAAAAAGTATCTGAAAGGCACCTGCAATTATCGTACAAATTAAAGTATCTGAAACGCGCCTGTAATTGTCCTTAAAAGTATCTGAAACGCGGCTGCAATGATCCTGCAAAGTATTTGAAACGCGGCTGCAATTATCCTACAAAGTATCCGAAACGCAGCAGCAATGCCCCTGCAAAGTATCTGAAACGCGCCTGCAATTATCCTACAAAGTATATGAAATGCTCCTGCAATTATCCTAAAAATATCTGAAAAGTACCTGCAATTATCCTACAAAGTATCTGAAACGCGCCAATAATGATCCTGAAAAGTATCTGAAACGCGACTGCAATTTGCCTACAAAGTATATGAAAAGCGCCTGCAATTATCCTAAAAAGTATATGAAAAGCGCCTGTAATTATCCTAAAAAGTACCTGAAACACGCCTGCAATTTTCCTACAAAGTATATGAAACACGCCTGCAATTTTCCTACAAAGTATATGAAACGCTCCTGAAATTATCCTGAAAAGTATCTGAAATGCGCCTGCAATTATCCTAAAAATTATCTGAAAATCACCTGCAATTATCCTACAAAGTATCTGAAACGCGCCTGTAATTATCCTACAAAGTATATGACAAGCGCCTGCAATTATCCTAAAAAGTATCTGAAACGCGCCTGCAATTATCCTACAAAGTATCTGAAACGCGCCTGTAATTATCCTACAAAGTATATGACAAGCGCCTGCAATTATCCTAAAAAGTATCTGAAACGCGCCTGCAATTATCCTAAAAAGTATCTGAAGCGCGGCTGCAATGATCCTGCAAAGTATTTGAAACGCGGCTGCAATTATCCTACAAAGTATCTGAAGCGCGGCTGCAATGATCCTGCAAAGTATCTGAAACGCGCCTGCAATGATCCTACAAAGTATCTGAAACGCGCCTGCAATTATCCTACAAAGTATCTGAAACGCATCTGCAAATATCCTACAAAGAATATGAAACGCACCTACAATGATCCTGCAAAGTATCTGAAACACACCTGCAATTATCCGACAAAGAATCGGAAATGCACCTGCCATTATCCTACAAAGTATCTGAAACGCGCCTGCAATGATCCAATAAAGTATCATAAACGCGCCTGCAATGATCCAAAAAAGTATCTGAAACGCGCCTGCAATTTTCCTACAAAGTATATGAAACGCGCCTGCAATTATCCTAAAAATTATCCGAAACGCGCCTGCAATTATCCTAAAAAGTATCCGAAACCCGCCTGCCATTATCCTACAAACTTAGCAATTTCTGACTGTAACATGCATACAATATATCTGGAAGGTACAGTACCTGTAATGAGCCTACAAACATCCTGATTTCTTACGGTAGTAATTACTATTTCCCCTCTGTTTTCTAGCTGTAAGGTAACTGTTTTATGACTCTAGAGTAGGTAAATTTTGTAAACTGCTGTACTGAGTTTTCCAACGGAAGATATTTTTTCTGCAAAACGTCTAAAATGTTCTGCATTGCTCTCTGGAATGCATCTTAATTTTGTCTGAAGTTGAACCTTTTTCAGGTTTATTCCAGTATTTTTCCAGAATATTCCAGTTTATTTGCAATATATTGCAGATTCTAAAAAATCTAAATAACAGCAAAATGCAGCCGTAAATTTTTGTACGGGCGGTCTGTGACAAATTATTCTAAGAAGGATACTAGCTAAGCTAACCGTCGCTGCTTTAATGCGTGACGTGTAATTTAAGGATTCTCCAAAACTTAAGCGTCTTCACCTCAAAATATTAACATCTAACAAAATCTTTAATTCTCGTTGCACTATAGTTCTGCGCTACTGAGCCTCTGTATTGAGTCGTGAAAGTAGCATCATAAAGATCCATAATTAAGTGACTTTTGAATGGAATGCGCAAGCCAATATCGAACAAATAAAGGGTTAATTGAACTACTTTAACCTAAGATGATACCATTTTGCTGTCACGAACATTGAGGATAAACTAAATACTGAGCCTCTGTAAGTTAAAACATTGAGACTTTAACGAAAGGTCTATGATGGGAGATGAAAAAGTATCCGTAATATAAAGCGCTAAAAAGAGCTTATCCATATCAAATAACTGCGAATTTAAATGCACTACTGTGAAGTAAAGTCTCATCGAAATCTTATTATTTCTATATTTAAAAAAGTGGCGTTTTACGAAAAAGGATAGAGATTTCTTCAGAAGACTTACGTGTTGTCGATATTTTCCAAGATTATTTGAGGAATATTTTTGTAGAAAAACATATGAGCGAATATAGGCTTGTAGGTTTTCTTTCCCACATAAATCCGTCTTTGTTGATCATCCAGTTGTTTCTTTAGTTGAAACAAATGTCCATGTCCTGAGTCCCAAAACATTTGTGTTTGTTCAATAATAACACCTTTGCCATACGCCAATCCTTTCATAACATTCGGATCATTAAGGAATTGAAATGTTCCCCCTCTTTTTTTCCATAAAGCTGAATATGCAGAATCGTTATTCTATAATTTAAAATGCGGACCATTAATTGCTTCTGCCGAGATAATGATGTCTGTAAACACCAGTCATGTAATCGATTCCTTTTTAGGCCATCGATTCCTAGTTATACCAAAGTCAATGACCTCACTGGATAAAAATTAAGCCCGAGTTGGACAATTATTGTTTTTAAGAATTCTAACTTTGCGCGTGCCGTAAATGAAATTGTAGGAACTAAAATGCAAGGCTTAACGAAGAACCTTTGGATTATCCATGGTTAAGAATAGTGTTTTCAAGTTCAGTATTTTTGAAATATCGTGGGATTCTGGTTTCTTTAGAATCTCGTTACACATCGCCTCACAAATAAACATTTCATTATCTTTCGCTTTTGAAAAATGATTAGCCTGACTCTAATCGTTCCTTTTTTAAAGTGTATGATTGAGATCACACTATTTTTCTAACTTTTAAACGGTTTTGAAACATTTTGTTTAATCTCTGATGTGAATTAGAGATGAAGAGTCCATACAAATGATCAGCTTCATACCTGGGTCTTGCCTCTGTTTTGTGAAAGGCATTGCTATTCAACTAATAGAGTTAACTTACCCTCATTAAATGGAAAATTTTAGATGTCAATTTCATCGAAACGAAAAGGTTAGAATTTGAAATCAAATCGTCAATGGATGCGTGACCGGTCAAAAGTGTGCCAGTCAAATTGCCCGACCACGCCCAGGTCAGTACCAACGTCCCAAAAATCCAAACTGAAGGCAGAAATCTCTTCACTCCATGTTTTTCCAAAGATATTACCGCTAAATTACATTGAATATATATCAAGGGAGGGCTTCCGATTAAGAAATAAATTGATATCTCGAACAAAATGTCTTGGCCAAATGTATCGAAAGAAATTGTAATCTCTGTTGGAAACTTTTGATAACTGACACAAGTTCAATCATTTAGTCAGATCAAGAAGGAATTTACTATAAGTAGGCCTAAAAAGGCGTCCGGTGCGCGCGTGATAGTCGACAATCCTCTCTCATGGGTGGGGGAGGTCCGAAACCAAGGCGGGACTTAATACTTTATCTTACTCTATGTTTTCCACTATCTATCTCTTTTACCTTTTCGTTAAGGCTTGGTTTGGTTTTTGGAACTCACGAAATCATAAGTATAGTACACTTGATTCGATTTAGGAACAATTATGGAACGAACGATTTTCCCGTAGAGACACGTATTCAAAATCCATTAAGTTAGGTTCAAAACCTTTAACAAACTTGTTAATGGCAATTAAAAACCATTCGCGTACCGTTTCAGCACCGCTGGCAGCCTCCATTTTCTGTTTACTTTGCTCGAGGTTTTCTTCTCTATTCAGAATACGTCAATCGCGTCTGTTTGACCTATCCCCACGGGATCCAATAGGAAAGCGCAGAGCATGAAAGGGGTGGGGCTTACTTGTCCACTAACACCGGCGTAAGAGAAGAAGCGTAAAATCTAGTGACTTAGGCATTCTTATGGTAAATTAATTCTTGGTCAGATTTATTTGGTTCTGTGAATTGTTTTACGCTAAATTGATATCGGGAGATTTGGCCTACTATCATGGGGATATTGTCCCATCATAGGGCGGTTTTGTCTCAGCACCGAGTTGACTTTGTCTGGGTGGCGTAGTTTGTCACAAAAGCTAATTACACATATCCATGGTGACGTCTTTTTTCAATTCTGTACCTCAAATTATGATCCCCGCTAAACTGTTCGCTAAGAACAATGATGGCCGATAGTAAGGACAGAAATACACCTAGTCAATTTAAGTAAGTTTGCATCTTCTAGTGTGAATTTCATTATTTCATTTTATAAGAAAAACTCCGTGATTTACTAAAGTAAATCGAAAACTTGAGTGAAATTAAATTACTCTGTTTTACACCCCATGCACTCAGAGAATCTCGCCTCGATTAGAGAATACATTTAGCAGTTTTCAAGTTAATGTATTTTTACAAAGAGGAAGTTAGCATTTGCCTCTTCCCACTTCTTTTAAAAGATTACTCTAAAATATTAGCTATTTAGACCACGTTTTCGTTGAAAGACCGACTGACCGAAATTATTTTTACATCAAACTTTCTACTTCCCTTTTTACTTGGACTCTTGCTTTAATTTAATCGGTCTTTGGTACGTACGATTGCGCAGAAAATCCGAAATGTAAATCCAGATGAATTTCGTGAAGATTCCCTTAATCTCATTCTTTTCCTGGCAGCCACAAGAGATACGAGCGAAACTAATATCAATGACAAAAGGTTGAAGATCCATACTGTGTTCTCGAGTCCCTTGATGGACAGAATCTTTTGTGAACGTTCGTTTCTAATGGGCTTGCTTGAAAATATTGAGTAGGAATCGAAGTAACTAATTGGAGCTACATGAAGTATCAACGCATCCCTCTCAAATGCCATATATTGTTGTATAACGGTGTCTAGAATCTTAAAGAAAATTTAATTGATTTTATTATAAATATTTTTAAAAATATTAAAAACAAACATTTGTAGGATTATTAACATCAAATTCCCACATTTGTAATAACACGCTTTTTCTTTTGAAACACGATCCAATCTTGTACTTACACCATTTTCAATAGCAAAACTATGTTTCACAGGACTTGATATCCATTTAGTAACATTGATCTCCCTCAAACGTCCTTCGACCCATTTATTACTCATAAATAGAGGTTAACGGTAATAGTTAGTATAGGGCGCTGTAGGTTAGCTGTGGCATAGGGGCTAGCCACCACCCCTCTATGCATTGTAAAGGGACCCACCTGTAAACAAGCCACAGGCTTAGTGTGGATATCCCTTCATAGACAAAAGCTTAGATTATTATTATTAAATTTAAGTCTGAAATATTATTTCCAAATTTTGTCATTTGATGTTTTGTATTTGGGAAAACTATCATAAATGCAGGCATACTTCACATTTTTGAGGCTCAAAAGCACGTAACGACCAAATGCATATCCCATATCGTAGTACGGAGAAAAAGGCGACGTCAAGAAGTCCTTCTCCCATTTATCCAGCCGCTATATAATGTATTTAATAACTTTAAATTCTCGGTCCTAATACGTTTTCCGATGCCTCAAATTAGAGCAATGCTGTCAATGCATCTTTGCCCGTATATATTCATAATTTGGTAAAAATGGTATACATTTGGCTTTAAAAACATTTTCAAAAATCAACACTATTATCTGTGGCTATTGTGCTCACAAATTTATAGTTTTGGTATATTTCGTCATACGAAACATTTATAAAATTGTTAATGAATAGAGATGTAACATATTCGAAGCAGTCAAATTATAAAGGGGATTTAGTTTACTGTTTCAAACAAGATCTTTTCGATCTGAAACGGTTCAAGTATGTGCTCTTTATATTGAGTCATCTTTAAACTGAATCATGTGTGAATTTTATAAATTCTGCAAACGAAGTATTAAACTAGTGCGGTAAATACAAGTTTAATCTTTTTTAGGCGTAATGGCTAATTTTTACCTGATATGCGAATGTCAAGTTGTAGCGATTGCTCGAGTTAAATATTTCTTCCATTCGGTTTTTTAGGGAAAATTGAATATTTTTCTCTAGAAGTTTTTTATAAAAAGACCAAAAGGCAAAGAAAATCGGAATATTTTAAATTTCTCGCGTCCACTCTCTGTGGGATAAAATCAAGTATTCTGCCGCTTTAGAAGAAAAATCAACTCAGAGGCTATTCTTCGCATATCATTTATTACTTCTAAGCAGAACATTTCTAATATAAGTGTGGAAAAATATTTCGTTGTTTATATTTGATGTTATGTAAACGAGAAACAACAAAATATGTATTAAACTCCTCTGCTTGTCAAACAAGAGGCGGTTCAATACAGTCCTCAGCATTCCGGCCAATCTCAAACACACATATTTGACCCTGCCAAAAGCAGGATCCAATTACATTGTACGAGGAGGGTGGAGCTAAAACCGGTGACTTTACAGACATAAGCAAAAATCAAGGGACGCCACTGATATCGCCCTTGCCTTCAAACAGAATGGTTCATCTATCCTTTCGTATACATATACGACTATTACGATAAAATGAAGCGGGGCTGTAAACTATCTGTTGGGTGCATTATATACATCTCGCAAAATACATATAACCGCATATTGGAAGTAGGCAGAATTCACACTCTTTACACATGGTAAAGACATATTTAGTCGTTATGAACTCGCAAGAAATAAATAATTGGGGTATGAGAACGTTTGTAGTTAATTTCTTCTGAAATATCAAATTGAAAAACTCATTATCATATTCAAAATATGCATTATAATTATTTTTCTTTACTGGAAGGAGAAGGATTATATCCATGTTAAGGTTTTCAGAGTCAAGCATGTTTAACCAAATTCATGCATGCAGATATGACTTTATACAATCCTAAAATTTGTTTCGAAACAAATATAGCCAGGCTTAGAGAAAGGAAATTTTAAAAACAACCATCGAGGAAAAGATATTGGACTTTTTGAAACTATTACCACACTTCATTACTTGGTTTGTTTTGTCAGCCTTCATATTTTAAATGAGTATTTTCAATACAGATATTGGAAAACTAATAATTAAAAGTGTTTATGAAAAGATATGGAAAATACTCATTTAAAATATGGAGATAAAAGTAGGATGTCAAAACAAACCGAGTAATGAAACGTGGTAATAGTTCTAAACAGTCCTTTTCGAAACAGTTTGTGAAAATATTTATACAGCTTTTAATTGTTTCTTATAATGATACCAGACGTGAGATGAGACTAGAAGTGAAGGGCTCTAGCATTGGTAATAGATCCTGGCATTAGTGAACAAATTTGAGGATTTTACGCCGCTTCAATCGCGCCTACGCTAGAGAGAAAACAAGGGTCCCAAGGGGACCATTACAATTTTTCCGCCACACCTCGTATAAATTAAGCACAGATTATGAGTCCTATCTCCTATTATAATAAAGCAATAAATATGAAATAAAATTAAAAAATAGCTTATATCGCTGGATTAACTAATGTAGGAATCGCATTAAGAAGAGTAGCTCCACAGTGAATAATTCACATCGAAAACAGACTTGCAGGAGCGAGAAAACGCTGAGCGCAGAGGAAGTTAGATCATGGAGCCTGTCCCATGGTGAGATGGAGTCTCATGGTGAAACCGTTTTATACATATAGCCAGTTCAGGGCCGGAAATAAGCACAGGACACTGGACATTGTCCAATAAAAAAATCCTTATTTCCAAGACTGTCTGAGACTCGATTTTCGCCTGAAATGGACCTTTTCGCCGCAAAGTGGAAACACTGGCGACATCTCGTATATTTTAGCGAAATCAACACCTGGCATTTTCCAAAATATATATTTAAATTATATTTTAAATTACTATTTAAAATATTATTTTTTCATATTATTTAAAATAAATAATTTATATAATTTAAAATAATATTTTGTAAATGAATTAAATAGCTTAAAATAAATATAAATTTTTAACCAAAATTTCAAGGAAGACTCGAACGCGCGAGCCGCCGTTTCAAAACAATCCACGAGGAAAAAACAGTCGAGCGATTTACCAACTGGGCTACGACTAGCTCTGCGATTTCTGTTCTGTTTGCGTACTCTATACATATTCTAAAGCTAGAGTTGACTGACAGCTGAGGGTGAAAATTAAGGCGGGGTTTTCGACGCCGTCCAATAAGCGGTGTGACGAAGACGAAACGAAGGAGGAGTTAAACTCTCGTTTATGCTCCCCATAAATTTTTCCGCCATCTATCGATGGGCGGAAAAATTAAAAATTGGTCGAGTTCTAAAAATATTTTTCTTCCCCCCTTCCCCTCAACCTAAAGCGGCGAAACACGGACGCGGGTGCTTGAATCTAGTTCGGCCGTCTACCACCGCGAGCGTCTCACGTTTTGGAGGGGAAATTCTGAAACCGCCACTAGAGGGCCAACCGTTGGTGTGTTATCAAGAATATTCACTTTCACCGAGTGAAGAATTTGGTTAGCTCAGTACTTCTAGTCTCACCTCACTTCTGAAAATACTCATTTAAAATATGGAAATACTTTGTAGGATGTCAAAACAAACCAAGTAATGATGAGTGCTATTAGTTTCCAAAAGTCCATTATCTTTTCCTTGATGGTTGTTTTTAATATTTCCTTTCTCTAAGCCAGGCTACATTTGTTTCGAAATAAATTTTAGGATTGGATAAAGTGATATCTACACGCATGAATATGGCTAAACGTGCTTGACTAGGATAACCTAATAATGTTTATATTCCATCTCGCTCCAGTTAAGAAAAATAATTATAATGCATTTTTGAATTTGATAATTCAGAAGAAATTAACGAAAAACGTTCTTATAGCCCAATTGATTATTTCTAGCAGTTCTTAACGACTAAGTATGTCTTTACCAAGTAATGAGTTTGTGAAATCTGCCTACTTCCAGTATGCGGTTATATGTATCTTGTGAGATGTATATCATGTCAAGTTGTCAACCTACCTTGAATGCAATGCACCCAACAGATAGTAATGATCGTATATGCTACGAAAGGAGAAATATACCAATATTATTTAAAGGCAAGGGTGATATCAGTGGCGGTCCTTGATGATTGCTTTTCTTCCGCTTATCCCTCTTTGGAAACGATTTTAGCTCCACCCTCTTCGTACAATGTAATTGGTTCCTGCTGTTGGCAGGGTCAAATATATGTGTTGAAGATTGGCTGGAATGCTGAGGACCGCCTCTTGTTTGACAAAGCAGAGGAGTTTAATACATCATATTTCGTTTCTCGTTTTCATTACTTCAAATATAAACAACAAAATAACTTTCAACACTTAAATTAGAAAAGTTCTGCCTTGTGGTAATAAATGATATGCGAAGAATAGCCTATGAGAAGATTTTAGTTCTAAAGCGGCAGAATGCAGCTTGACTTTATCCCACTGAGAGTGAACGTTAGGAAAATTTTCCAATTTTCGTTGCCTTTTGGTCCTTCCATAAAAACCTTCTAGAGAAAAACAATTCAATTTTCCCTAAAAAACCGAATGGAAGAAATATTTAACTCCAGCAATCGCTACAACTTGACTTTTGCATTTTCAGATGAGGTAAAAATTAACCACTTCTTCTGAAAATTAGGCGTAGCATTTATTAAGTTTAATTAGCCAATATATTTTCCCCAATATTGTTGAGATTCTCGCATTGTAACTTCAATTACCAATTTATTTCATCTCAGTATTTCTTACATTTAAGCTATCACGATTAAACTTTTATTTACCGCACTAGTCTCATTTGCAGGATTTATAAAATTCACACGTGATACAGTTTAAAGATCTCTCAATATAAAGTGCATATTCGTCAATCGTTTCAGATCGAAAAGATCTTGTTTGAAACAGTAAACTAAATCCCCTTTATAATTTGATTGCTTCGAATATGTTACATAAAATTAAAAAAATTAAACACATTCTCACCAGAGTTATTAAAGGGTTAGCAAATAAGAAGATTTCTTTAATTTTTTTTTTGTTTTCTTAAAACTAATCAAAGACATTTGGGCAATTCTCTGTTCATTAACAATTTTATAAATGTTTCGTATGAGGAAAAATTCCAAAACTATGAAGTTGTGAGCACAATAGCCACAAATAATAGCGTTGATTTTTGAAAATGTTTTCAAAGCCAAATATATACCATTTTTACTAAATTATGATTATTTACGGGCAAAGATACATTGACAGCATTGCTCTAATTTGAGTCATCGGAAAACGTATTAGGACCGAGAATTTAAGGTTATTAAATACATTATATAGCGGCTGGATAAATGGGAGAAGGACTTCTTGACGTCGCCTTATTCTCCGTACTACGATATGGGATATGCATTTGGTCGTTACGTGCTTTTGAGCCTCAAAAATGTGAAGTATGCCTGCATTTATGATAGTTTTAAAAACAAAAAAACATTATATGAAAAGATTTTGAAATAATATTTCAGACTTATATTTATGAGTAATAAATGGGTCGAAGAACGTTTCAGGGAGATCAATGTTACTAAATGGACATCAAGTCATGTGAAACATAGTTTTGCTGTTGAAAGGGGTGTAAGTACAAGATTGGATCGAGTTTTAATAGAAAAACCGTGTTACTACAAATGTGAGAATTTAATGTTAATAATCCTACAAATAGGCCTATTTTTGTTTAATAGTGTTAAAAACATGCAATAAATATCACGAACATGAGAGTAGTAGTACATTACCTGATACAAAACATCGAGCTGCATATTTTTACAAAAAAAATTCCCTTCTTGTGTGTAATAACCGCTTTGAAAAACCAATGGCGGCCTATTTTCCTTAAGATTCTAGACACCGTTGTACTACAATATTGCCCATTTGAGAGGGATGCCTTGGCACTTCATCTAGCTCCAATTAGTTACTTCGATTCCTACTCAATATTTTCAAGCGAGCCCATTAGAAATGAACGTTCACAAAAGATTCTCTCCATCAAAGGACTCGAGAACACAGTTTGGATCTTCAATCTTTTGTCACTGATATTAGTTTCGCTTGTATCTCTTGTGGCTGCCAGGAAAAGAATGAGATTCAGGGAGTCCAATTCGGGAATCTTCACAAAATTCATCTGGATTTACATTTCGGATTTTTTGGGGAATCGTACGTGCCAAAGACGGATTTAATTAAAGCTCGAGTCCTAGTTAAAAGGGAAGTAAAAAGTTTGATGTGTAATTTCGGTGTTTCAACGAAAACGTGATCTAAATAGCTAATATTTTAGACTAATCTTTTAAAATATACATTTAAATGAAGTGGGAAGAGGCAAATGCAAACTCTCTCTTTGTAAAAATACACTTACTAGAAAACCTGACTACTCGAGGCGAGGTTTTCTGAGTGCATTGTAACGTCCAAATTACTTATTTTCCCAATTTAATAAATAATCATGTTGGTATAACTTAAAATTCTTTCAAAATTCAAAATTCACGCACTCAAATGATTTCAAAAACACCATTCTTAAAATTCCATAAGTTAAATTTAAAGCTCAAAGAACTCCAATAGTATTGTTTAGTCACGGGGTCCCTGATGCTGGTCGTTCGGGATCTTAAGCTGAACAATACCTATTGATTTCTCTTACTCAACGGGCGTGGTTGACCTGCTGCAGAGGTTTTTCATTTGTTCCGCCAGGTCATCTATTGGGATACTACGACAGTAGTTCCTTAAACTTTACCCCTCTCTCCCCCGTTTATCAATACCCCATTATGATAACTAGAAAATAGGGTTGCCAAACCTAAATCAAATTGTATAGAGTTAAGTTGAGAAAACACCTGCACTATTGAAAAGGTGTAAACATATTTTTGAAAGAGGTAAAAACCTCTGACGCACGGAGTTGGTGGAAAACATCATGAGGTCAATGGAAGGGAAAGGCCCAGGGCACCAGAACCAAAAGGACCAGGCCGAAGAAGATATTTGAAGAGACTCTCTTTTTGGACGAACCGTAGATAATATATTATCTATGGTCGAACCAAGATTGGTCTCGCGACTATGGTCGCTAAGTTAAGACCAGGCCAGTCCGCACCTCGAACGTTGGGCCCTCGCCGTATATATACCCGCCAGTACGTACCGTCCCGCGTCGATTGAAAAATGGAACTAAAACCATCTATTTTAAAAGATTAAAGTATAATTATCTTTATGTGCGCGAAAACCTCTTTTGATGCGCGAAAAATATCTCTTGGTGCGCGTTAATAGGAATAAATCCTACGGTTCGTCATGGGCCAAAACGTGGACAAAACCATAGAGATGACTCTCAACTCTAAAACAATTGAGTACCTCCCCGTTCGCTGGTTTATTTTAATTTATTATTTTCAATTCCATTTATTTCAATTATTTTATATTTGTTTAATCCGGATCCTTAAGATTCGGATAACCACCTGTGTATATTTTTAGACACGTACGTACGTTAGTTTTATTTTAGTATGCTAATTATTAGTATTAAACTATTATCATGTTATTTGGCAACCCTAAAACTTCTTAGTTATTTCACTCTCTATATCTATTAATTAAACTAAATCATCCCCTAGACAACGTACTAATTTATATCTACCCCGCAAGTCCCAATAGTGCAAACTTAGCGGTTATCCGGGCTTTTATAAAAACCTTTGTAGGGAGACTATCAACCACCACGTGGGTTAATTCTAAACCATCATGAATATAACTCAGCCCCTATCTTATATATTATTAATTATTTAAAACCAATTATATTATCTTTATCTAAATTTATCTATAACTAAAAACAAAACTCTCCTTACAGCATGGGGAGTAAATTTCCGAGTAACTTTAATTGCAAACAAGGTTTCGATTTATTATTGGTAAATCACGGATATTATAGTTTATTATTTATAAAATAAAAACAGCATATCCGAAGAACCAAATAAATCTGACCATATGATTAAACAAGTGTCAGTTATCAAAAGTTTTATATAGAGACTAGCTATTACCCGCGGCGTCGCTCGCGTGTAATAAAAACATAGAAATGATACAAAGAATGGGCATATTTTACTAATGACTAATATTTTTGTAGCACCCTAGGAGCGAAGGCACTCGGCGTTGCCCGGGAGCCCGTCGGGACATTTTTTATTACTTTTCATGCGGACATTATTCCGTAAAGAAGGGTTTTTAAATTTCTGGCCGCCATTTAAGAAGATGGCAACAAATCGAACCCAAAATACCATTCAGCCCGTTTATAGGTTTTAGGAAACCAGTGTACTAAATGTTTGTGAAATCGGTTGAAACACGCGGAATTTGTTGCATAGAGAAGATTTTTACATGTCTTGGCGCCAATTATTAAGATGGCAGCGGATTGGAAAAATCTTCCTTAGTACGCGCCTACTACTTATAAGTAGCGTTCCTGTAAATTTTCAGCCTTCTAGGGCCAGAGGTTTGGTTTGGGCGGTGATTATCAGTCAGTCAGGACTTTGATTTATATAGATATAGATCACAATTTCTTTCAATACATTTGGCGAAGACATTTTGTTCCACATATTAATTTATTTCTTAATCAGAAGCCCTATTTAATTTGATATATATTCAAATTAATTTAGCGGCAACATCTTTGGAAAAACGTGGAGTGAAGAGATTTCTGCCTTCAGTTTGGATTTTCGGGACGATGGTACTGACCTGGGCGTGGTCGGGCAATTTGACTGGCACACTTTTGACTGGTCGTTCATCCAAAATTGATACCATTGAAGATTTGATTTCAAATTCTAACCTTTTGGCTTCGATGAAATCGAGATCTAAAATTTTGGCTTTAATTAAGGTAAGTTGACAACCAGGTATGTAGTTGATAATTTTTATCGACTCTTTATCTCTAATTCGCATCAGAGATTAGAAAAAATAGTGTGATCTGAATCATACACTTTAAAAAGGAACGATTAGAATGAGGCTAATCATAATGAAATGTTTACTTGTGAGGCGATTTGTAACGAGATTCTTAAGAAACAAAAAACCCACGATATTTCAAAAATACTGAAATTGAAAACATTATTCTTAATCATGGACAATCCAAAGGTTCATCGTTAAGCCTTCCATGTTAGTTCGTACAATTTCTTTTAAGGCACGCGCAAAGTTAGAATTCTTAAAAACCAAAATGGTCCAACTCGGGCTTTATTTTTATCCAGTGAGGCCAATGAATCTGGTATAACAAGTTATCGATGGCCATAAAAGGAATCGATTACATGACAGGTGTTTACTGACATCATTATCTCGGCAGAAGCAATTAATGATCCGCATTTTAAATTATAGAATAACGATTCAGCGTACTCAGCTTTGTCGAGAAAAAGAGGGGGAACATTTCAATTCCTTGATGATCAGAATGTTATGAAACGATTGGCGTCTGGCAAAGGTGCTATTATTGAACAAACACAAATGTTTTGGGACTCAGGTCAAGGACATTTGTTTCAACTAAAGAGACAACTGGATGTTCAACAAAGACTGATTTATGTGGGAAAGAAAACCTACGAGCCTACATTCGGCCATATGTTTTTCAACAAAATTATTCCGCGACAAATCTTGGAAAATATCGACTACACGTAAGTCTTCTGAAGCAATCTCTATCCTTTTCGTAAAACGCCACTTTTCCTAAATATAGAAATAATGAGCTTTCGATGAGACTTTACTTCACAGTAGTGCATTTAAGTTCGCAGTTATTTAATATGGATAAGCACTTTTTAGCACTTTACATTACGGAACATTGTTCAAAACATACTTAATCTCCCATCATAGACCTTTCGTTAAAGTCTCAACGTTTTAACTTACAGAGGCTCAGTATTTAGTTTGTCCTCAATGTTCGTGACAGCAAAAGGGTATCATCTTAGGTTAAAGTAGTTCAATTAACCCTTTATTTGTTCGTTATTGGCTTGCGCATTCCATTCAAAAATCACTTAATTATGGATCATAACATAAGTGGATCATATTACAGCTCCCTATAAGTACTGGACGTAGGTTATGCTTTCGTAAACAGCGTTTTCTTCCAAGACATCCAAGCCCGCCATCTATAGCTCAGTTTTACAAGTATATTTTTCCCATTAACCTGGATCTGGAGTTTCGTTAGCCTACGGAAGTTCCGGTTGATGGTAGCCTAATGGCTGTCAGACCGCCGTCAGTGTCGTGATTAGTGTGAAGCTTGTTATCGCGTTATAATTTTGATTTAGAATGGCTTATTTGGTAAAACGTCTAGGACCAATGTAACTAATTACAATCGTCACATGCCCAAATGAAAGACACATCTGAACACAATTTATATGTGATATTAAAATCACATAACCGCGTAAGCGACTAAAACGTTTTGTAAAACTGAAAAATATTAACCAGCGTCTTTCGCGAACGGAAAACGTTAAAGCATTGAAAAAATTTGTCAGACTTAAAAACGGAAAACAAATTTCTATGTCGACGCACATAACCTATAATTCGTAATAAATCGGTCCAACTATCCCCGCTAAAAACCTATAAATCGGTGGAAACTCAGTGCTGTATTAGGGATGCACTAAAAATGTTCAAGCATGATGAAGGTTATTCTGAACATATGAATTCATATTAATTTCCTTTTCAATTGCGCGAAATACCTATAGACCGCCAATTATTTTTTAAAATCGTAAAAACAAAGTGGACTTCTACTATTATATTTACAACGCAACACTAAGTAGGGAACAACTTGTTTCCTTCCGCGCTCTTCTCTCTCAAATATTTCCTCATTGGCTACCACTTATTTCCGTTTGCTTGCCCCGCTTTTTAAAAATTTATTTCGCGCCAAAATCATTCCTCTGGTTTAGTTCACAAATTCGCCGCTGCGTTTCGCATATACCCTCTTCCCTTCAGCGCTGGGAGACAATGCCGATGCACAGCGATGTTATATCGTCCAGTACTTCTAGGGAGCCGTAATATGATCTACTTCTGATCATAATGATGCTACGTTTACGACTCAATAGCGAACCTCAGTAGCGCAGAACTACAGTCAGTGCAACGAGAATTTAAGATTTTTTTAGAAGTTAATATTTTGAGATGAAGACGCTTAAGTTTTGGAGAATCCTTCAATTACACGTCACGCATTAAAGCAGCGACGGTTAGCTTAGCTAGTATTCTTGTTAGAGTAATTTGTCCTAAACCACTCGATTAATTTTATTATTTAATCTTTTTTTTTGTTCACAGTATCGAAAGAATATTTGAAACTAGTCTACTTTCCGCACATTTCTTTAACGCTAAATTCAAAGCTAGAAATTACCTGCTCGAGTCTGACAGTTTGATATTGGACGAACCCATGGACTTGTTCTTTTTCTGTTCCGTGTTTCTAGTCCTTGCTGTTGGAAACACTTTGGCTGCGTTGGTTTTCACCTTTGAAGTGGTACTGCATGTAGCGAAAAAATTCCCGACCGCTCGAAAATAGGTGCATAGCTATTTAAGTCTTATTTAAATTTATAGTTTTAAAGAATATAAATAAATAGCAATTTCTTTCTCTACTACAGACTAATAAATTGCGGAACAAATTTGGCTTGAAATCACCCATATCAAACTTTGAAACTTTTTCAGAATTCTCAAGATAGACTTCCGTTTATTTAAATGATGTTCAGCTTTGATAGAATTAAACAAATTGCGTTGAGTTATCGAAAATTAGGCCCCTGAAGGTATGATAACGTAAGCCTATAAATTTTCGACAACATAATGCGGCGCCTAAATTTTGAGCTGCAATTAAATAAACCGTTAAATGTTAATTTACATATTTATTCAATACCGTATATGCTCTCAGAGTCACCATGCACGCTGCACATAATTATGTCCTAGATTGAACAGTTTTTATTACCTCTCCGTGTGACGTAGTCCAGGAGAGGTTCTGTAACGGCCGTGTCTGTGTGTGTGTGTCTGTGTGTCTGTCCGTTGTTACACCCACGTGGCGGCGTTCGCAGTTTGCGTATCGGAGCAAACGTGTTCCCAATTTCCGGACCGCATTGACAGGTCACAGAAATTTAGAAAATTGTATTTCTCTCCGTTGGCTACTCTATACTTGAGTTCTCACACCACCATGTTTGGTCTTCGTCCATCCCTCATGGACACCAGTCTGTACATACTGGCTTCTAATCACCACCATCTTCTGGTCTTCGTCCATTCCACTTGGACACCAGTCTGTACATATTGGCTTCTAATCACCACCATCTTCTGGTCTTCGTCCATTCCACTTGGACACCAGTCTGTACATACTGGCTTCTAATCACCACCATCTTCTGGTCTTCCGTCAACTCCACATAGACACCAATCTGTATCATTGGCTTCTAACACCACCATCCACTGGTCTTCCGTCTATTCCACATAGACACCAATCTGTCTCATTGGCTTCTACTCCATTATCATCGTTTGGTTTTAGGATATACGCGGCGATCAGCTAGGGTTACGAGAAACGTCTAGCCTCCCTCAGGTGGGATCGCCACCAAAGGTTTTCGCAATTGCGCTTTTTCCTTACTATTATAATGGAATCGAATCGTATATATACCCCAAATTTGAAAAAAGCGGGCAAGAGGGGTACCCTTCACTTTAAACGTCAATATTAGCAAAGTTTGAGAAGATAATAGGTATAACTTTATTTTAAACGATTTAACTATTATTAATGTTAATTATTGAAGATTAAAATAATTAAAAATAATTATATTTATTTAAATATTAAAGATAAACCTCTCGTGCAAAGAGAGAGATTATCATCGCCTCCTATATCTGCCAAGGCCCGTGCATGCGATATATTTCCTTCATTGCCTCCTATCTATCAAGGCCCGTGCATTGCGATATATTTTTCAAAACAACAACCTAAATGGGAAGCTCCTCTCAGAAACATAATAATTTCTTTTCTCTGTATATGAAATGAAAATATGGATAATATTGCGCTCCTTCTTTAATGGTATCAATCCTTGCCTGTCTATTAATATTTTACGTAGTAGTAATACGTTTTTAGCGAAGTCTAGAGAGGATAAACATAAGCGAGATTGTTTCGGAAAAAAAATACTGCTTCCACTAATGGGTTTATACTCCTTGTTACTCTTGTTGTCTGTGTGTGTCCGTCCATTGTTACACTAGTGCGTCGCGTTAGCAGTTAGCCTTGTGTTGATGTGTTAAGAAATCATACAGAACCTTAATATTCCCTTTTTCCATAATATAAAGTGAATATGTGGAAGTATTTTTCGTAATTATGATGCATTTAGTACTTTTGTAGCTTTAAAGCTCTGTTTCATTTTGATATTCCAAAGATTTTTTTTAATATTGTTATTTGAATTGGCTGTTTATATATTGCTTAAGCTATACTACATCTGTATATAGAATAATACTTGGTTTAGTGATTTCATGAAGAAAACTAAGACCTAGATTCCGGCGCGTATAACAAGTATTATCCGCAATAGGCTTAGTGAAACAAAGAGTAAATAATTGAGGCCTGAGGTGAAGTAAACTCTTGGCTTTGATTTTCGTGTCTGAAATGAACAGACATCAACGGTTCAGAGTGAGCCGAAAGTTAAATACACTCTTAAATAATAATATTAAGGTTAGTAAAAGGGCTAATGGTAAACGGGTAATAACTACAGACTTATTATTCTCTTTATGGTGCGCATTGACTATTAGTGCGTCTAGCTACAATTTAGCTTTGTTGTTATTTAATGTTAACATTCATGTTGGCAAACTAAGAATATTGTTGAGGTGAGACGAGACGATAGTGTTTACACTGCAAACCAGTTGTGAATGTAGCTTTCAGAATATAGGGTAAACAGCTGAAGCGTAGACTTCATTTCCTGTTCTTTTCCCCATTGATTGATTTCCATGTGTCCAAGATTTATCCTTATTGGATGTAAAATGTCGTCTGCTTTACTGTACATTCGCTATGTTTGGAATACTGCTTCAATATTTCGTAAATTTTTACTTCAAAAAAGTGAAATAATTCCATATCTAGGTAAATACGTTTGTAGTAGTAGACCTCTTGACACGGAGAGGTAATATTTTGGTTTTCCCAACTTGTTAACATTGTAGTGTAACGAAGGTCATTTAAAAACTAATAACATCATCGTAGAAGTTGCTTGATATGATGTGGCTAAAAACGGTTGATATTGTCTATGCGTACTTATACCAAACAGTATTGGCAAACTAACTTATGATTAGAAGTGTTTACGAAAAATATTGAAAATACTCAAACAAACCAAGTAATGAAGCGTTATATTAGTTTTAAAAAGTCCTTTCGAAACAGTTTGTGAAAATATTTAAACAGCTTTTAATTGTTTCTTATAATGACACGAATAAATATTGAAAATACTCATTTAAAATATGGAAATACAAGTAGGATGTCAAAACAAACCAAGTAATGAAGCGTGGTGATAGTTTCAAAAACGTTCATTATCTTTTCCTTGATAGTTGTTTTTAATATTTCCTTCCACTATTTGTTTCGATATAAATTTTAGGATTGGATAAAGTGATATCTACACGCATGAATATGGTTAAACGTGCTTGACTGCAGTTAAGAAAAATAATTATAATGCATATTTTTAATTTGATAATTCAGAAGAAATTAACGAAAAACGTTCTTATAGCCCAATTATATATTTCTAGCAGTTCTTAACGACTAAGAATGTCTTTACCAAGTAGTGAATTCTGCCTACTTTCAGTATGCCGTGATATGTATCATGTCGACCTACCTTGAATGCAATGCACCCAACAGATAGTAATGATCGTATATGCTACGAAAGGAGAAATATACCAATTTTATTTAAAGGCAAGGGTGATATCAGTGGCGTTCCTGGATGATTGCTTTTCTTCTGCTTATCCCTTTTTGGAAACGGTTTTAGCTCCACCCTCTTCGTACAATGAAAATGGTTCCTGCTTTTGGCAGGGTCAAATATATGTGTTGAAGATTGGCTGGAATGCTGAGGACTCCATTGAACCGCCTCTTGTTTGACAAAGGAGAGAAGTTTAATACATCATATTTCGTTTCTCGTTTTCATAATATCAAATATAAACAACACACTTAAATTAGAAACGTTCTGCCTTGTGGTAATGAGTGATATGCGAAGAATAGCCTATGAGTCGATTTTAGTTCTAAAGCAGAATGCTTGACTTTATCCCACAGAGAGTGGACGCTAGGAAAACTTTCCGATTTTCGTTGCCTTTAGGTTTTTCCATAAAAACCTTCTAGAGAATTTTCCCTAAAAAACAGAATGGAAGAAATATTTAATTCGAGCCATCGCTACAACTTGACTTTTGCATTTTCAGATGAGGTAAAAATTAACCAGTTCGCTTGAAATTTAGGCGTAGCATTTATTACGTTTAATTAGCCTATATATTCTCCCCAATATTGTTGAGATTCTCGCATTATAACTTCAATTACCAATTTATTTCATCTCAGTATTTCTTCTATTTAAGCTATCACGATTAAACTTTTATTCACCGCACTAGTCTCGTTTGCAGGATTTATAAAATTCACACGTGATTCAGTTTAAAGATCTCTCAATATAAAGTGCGTAATGGTCAACCGTTTCAGATCGAAAAGCACTTGTTTGAAACAGTTAACTAAACCCCCTTTTTAATTTGACTGCTTCGAATATGTTACAACAAATTAAAAAAATTAAACACATTCTCACCAGAGTTATTAAAGGGTTAACAAATAAGATTCTTTTAAATATTTTTAAAATTTTATTAAAAGTTTTCAAATTATGAGTGCAATATAGCCACAGATAATAGTGTTGATTTTTGAAAATGTTTTTAAAGCCAAATATATAACATTTTTACTAAATTAAGTATATTTACGAGCAAAGATTTGTTTACAGTTTTATAATAGATGGTTGGTTAGTTCAAACGCGTTATCTAATGTATGCACAATGCTCTAATACTTTTACTCTCCTTAGGTTTCTGAACAATTTCTATTAATATTAAGACTGAAGTAACAGATATTAATTAAAACTGTCATTGTAGACAAAGACGGGAAAATGAAAAAGATAAGTGTAGAATATGAATTGCCTGAAGTAACAGATATTAAAATTTTTACTTTTGAAGACATCATAGTTTTTTTCACAAAAAATACTTTAGTCAAAATATTTTGTCATGAAACATGTGCTTCATTTTAAAAGTAGTACGCGTGTACATTTTATTTTATATCAAAAATTTACAATTAGTTTTGAGTATTCGGTCGTATAAGGAGAATAAAATAGAAATTGGTTGAAAAATAGTATCAAAATTAATTGATGTAAAGCTCCCAAAATATCACTATCAATCTAAAGATCTTTTGGACACTAATAACTACATCACAGTCAAATGCCTTTGTAATTTTCTGCTTGGCAATATTTTCAATTTTAAAATATAACAAGGTGGGAAAACCAAAATATTACCTCTCCGTGTCGAGAAGATTATATAAACTTAAGTATCCAATGAAAACGTCGACCTTTTTGCCCTCATCCTTTCGCGCGCTTTGCGCTTCCGCATTTCATCCTTACTCTCAACATTATCTTCCTCCACATTACATACAAAAATCAAATACTGAAAGAAAGAAGCGGCAAAAACCTGCTGGCTCTGTAAAACCACTTAATTTGACTTAATATCCAACTTCCAAACACAAATATTTACTGGTAGATAAATTGACAGCCTACAAGCAAAGAAAAGTTCTCAAGAATGGCTCCCGCAAATTTAAACGGTCTATTTTCAACTAGGTGGGCGTATCTGATTAGATTTAAAATACATATTTTTTAAATTTTTGGTGTGACTGTTATCCATACCTATATGGTTTTCAGTCAAACAAACATGGAGCATAAACACAAGAGTGGAAGCTTCAGTCTTATTTAAAACATGTAAAACAATTATCATCTCTGCAAATAGCTTAAAAATGTCTTTTTTACCAATGCCTAACCGTTTGGATTTTTCTAAAGCAATCTCAGAACCAAAAAATATTTTTTTATACAAAATAAATGTTTTATATTCTTATTAAGAATAAAACAAGAGGATAAAAAAGGTCTGTCCTCTCGTATTTTTTTAAGCTTTTATCATGATTACTCTATACAAGTTGGGAAAACCAAAATATTACCTCTCCGAGTCAAGAGGTCTACTACTACAAACTTATTTACCTAGATATGGAATTATTTCTCTTATTTGAAGTAAAAATTTACGAAATGTTGAAGCAGTATTCCAAGCATAGCGAATATACAGTAAAGCAGACGACATTTTACATCCAATAAGGATAAATCTTGGACACATGGAAATCAGTCAATGGGGAAAAGATCAGGAAATGAATCCTACGCTTCAGCTGTTTACCGTATATTCTGATAGCTACATTCACAACTGGTTTGCAGTGTAAACACTATCGTCTCGTCTCACCTCAACAATATTCTTAGTTTGCCAACATGAATGTTAACGTTAAATAACACCAAAGCTATATTGTAGCTGGACGAACTAATAGTCAATGCGCACCATAAAGAGAATAAAAAGTCTGTAGCTACTACCCGTTTACCATTAGCCCTTTTACTATTCTAATTGCCACCATGATCTTTTCTTCTATTATAAAACCTTAACCTGATTATTTGATAGTGTATTTAACTTTCGGCTCACTCTGAACCGTTGATGTCTCTTCATTTTAGACACGAAAATCAAAGCCCAAAGTTTACTTCACTGCAGGCCTCAATTATTTACTCTTTGTTTCACTAAGCCTATTGCGGATAATACTTGATATACCCGCCGGAGTCTAGGTCTTAGTTTTCTTCATGAAATCACTAAACCAAGGATTATTCTATATACAGATGTAGTATAGCTTAAGTAATATATAAACAGCTATTTCAAATAACAATATTAAAAAAACTCTTTGGAATATCAAAATGAAACAGAGCTTTAAAGCTACAAAAGTACTAAATGCATCATAATTACGAAAAATACTTCCACATATTCACTTTATATTATGGAAAAAGGGAATATTAAGGTTCTGTATGATTTCTTAACACATCAACACAAGGCTAACTGCTAACGCGACGCACTAGTGTTACAATGGACGGACACACACAGACAACAAGTCGGGAAAACCAAAATATTACCTCTCCGTGTCGAGAAGATTATATAACCTTAAGTATCCAATGAAAACGTCGACCTTTTGCCCTCATCCTTTCCCGCGCTTTGCGCTTCCGCATTTCATCCTTACTCTCAACATTATCTTCCTCCATTTTACATATAAAAATCAAATACTCACAAAAAGAAGTGGCAAAAACCTGCTGGCTCTTTACAACCACTTAATTTGACTTAATATCCAATTTCCAACAACAATAATATACCGGTAGTTTAATTGACAACCTACTAGCATCGAAATTCTCATAAGGAATGGCTCCCGCGGTTAAAAAACGGCAATTTTCAACTAGGTGGGCGTTATCTCATAAGATTTGAAAAATATCATTTGTCTTTTTTACCAATGCCTAACCGTTTGGATTTTTTAAAGCAGTCTTAGCACCAAAAAATATTTTTGAATGAGGTTTATCTTTAATATTTAAATAAATATAATTATTTTTAAATATTTTAATCTTCAATAATTAACATTAATAAAAGTTAAATCGTTTAAAATAAAGTTATACTTATTATCTTCTCAAACTTTGCTAATATTGACGTTTAAAGTGAAGGGTACCCCTCTTCCCGCTTTCTTCAAATTTTGGGGTATATATACGATTCGTTTCCATAATAATAGTAAGGAAAAACCGCAAATGCGAAAACCTTTGGTAGCGATCCTGCCTTAGGGAGGCTAGACGTTTCTCGTAACCCTAGCTGATCGCCGCGTATATCCTAAAACCAAACGATGATAATGGAGTAGAAGCCAATGATACAGATTGGTGTCTATGTGGAATAGACGGAAGACCAGTGGATGGTGGTGTTAGAAGGCAGTGTAAGTGCAGACGGGTGTCAATGTGGGATTGACAAAGAACAGAAGATGGTGGTGATTAGAAGCCAGTATGTACAGACTGGTGTCCACGTGGAATGGACGAAGACCAGAAGATGGTGGTGATTAGCAGCCAGTAAGAACAGACTAGTGTCCGTGTGGTATGGACAAAGACCAGAAGATTGGTGGTGTGAGAACTCAAGTAGAGGAGCCATTTCCGTGACTGTGAAAGCAGTTCGGAAATGGCGAACACGTTTGCTCCGATACGCAAACTGCGAACGCGGTCACGTGGGTGTAACAACGGACAGACAGACACACAGACACACACACACACACACAGACACGGCCGTTACAGAACCTCTCCTGGACTACGTCACACGGAGAGGTAAAAACATAGACTGCTTTTTAACTCTTTCCGTATTAATTTTGAGTTGAGAAACAAGATTATCTTTAATATTTAAATAAATATAATTATTTTTAATTATTTTAATCTTCAATAATTAACATTAATAATAGTTAAATCGTTTAAAATAAAGTTATACCTATTATCATCTCAAACTTTGCTAATATTGACGTTTAAAGTGAAGGGTACCCCTCTTGCCCGCTTTCTTCAAATTTTGGGGTATATATACGATTCGTTTCCATTATAATAGTAAGGAAAAAGCGCAATTGCGAAAACCTTTGGTGGCGATCCCACCTTAGGGAGGCTAGACGTTTCTCGTAACCCTAGCTGATCGCCGCGTATATCCTAAAACCAAACGATGATAATGGAGTAGAAGCCAATGAGACAGATTGGTGTCTATGTGGAATAGACGGAAGACCAGTAGATGGTGGTGTTTAGAAGCCAGAATGTATAGACTGATGTCCAAGTGGGATGGACAAAGACCAGAAGATGGTGGTGATTAGTAGCCAGTATGTACAGACTGGTGTCCAAGTGGAATGGACGAAGACCAGAAGATGGTGGTGATTAGAAGCCAGTAAGTACAGACTGGTGTCCGTGTGGGATGGACAAAGACCAGAAGATGGTGGTGTGAGAACTCAAGTAGAGGAGCCATTTCCGTGACTTTGAAAGCAGTTCGGAAATGGCGAACACGTTTGCTCCGATTTGGAAACTGCGAACGCGGTCACGTGGGTGTAACAACAGACAGACAGACAGACAGACAGACACACAGACACGATCGTTACAGAACCTCTCCGTGACATACGTCACTCGGAGAGGTAACAACAGTAACAAGGGGTATAAACCCATTGGTGGAAGCAGTATTTTTTTTTCGAAACAATCTCGCTTATGTTTATCCTCTCTAGACTTCGCTAAAAACGTATTACTCCTACGTAAAATATTAATAGACAGGCTAGGATTCATACCATTAAAGAAGGAGAGCAATATTATCCATATTTTCATTTCATATACAGAGAAAAGAAATTATTATGTTTCTGAGAGGAGCTTCCCATTTTTGTTGTTGTTTTGAAAAATATATCGCAATGCACGGGCCTTGAAAGATATAGGAGGCAATGAATGAAATATATCACAATGCACGGGCCTTGATAGATATAGGAGACAATGAAGGAAATATATCGCATGCACGGACCTTGGTAGATATAGGAGGCAATGATAATCTCTCTCTTTGCACGAGAAGTTTATCTTTAATATTTAAATAAATATAATTATTTTTAATTATTTTAATCTTCAATAATTAACATTAATAATAGTTAAATCGTTTAAAATAAAGTTATACCTATTATCATCTCAAACTTTGCTAATATTGACGTTTAAAGTGAAAGGGTACCCCTCTTGCCCGCTTTCTTCAAATTTGGGGTATATATATGATTCTTTTCCATTATAATGGTAAGGTAAAAGCGCAATTGCCAAAATCCTTTGGTGGCGATCCCACCTTAGGGACGCTAGACGTTTCTCGTAACCCTAGCTGATCGTCGCATATATCCTAAAACCAAACGATGATAATGGAGTAGAAGCCAATGATACAGATTGGTGTCTATGTGGAATAGACGGAAGACCAGTGGATCGTGGTGTTAGAAGCCAGTGTAAGTGCAGACTGGTGTCAATGTGGGATTGACAAAGAACAGAAGATGGTGGTGTTGGAAGCCAGAAAAGTACCAGACTGGTGTTCATGTGGGATGGACGATGACCAAACATGGTGGTGTGAGAACTCAAGTATAGAGTAGCCAACGGAGAAAAAATACAAATTTCTGTGAACTGTCAATGAGGTCCGGAAATTGGGAACACTTTTTCTCCGATACGCAAACTGCGAACGCGGTCACGTGGGTGTAACAACGGACAGACAGACACACACAGACACGGCCGTTACAGAACCTCTCCTGGACTACGTCACACGGAGAGGTAAAAATTGGAGTATTTGAACCTTAATGTTAGTCAAAAGTAAAACCGGAGCCTCCGAGATATCTAGGCCCATGCATGTCGATTTTTACGTGGGGAAATATCGAGGGGTCGGACCATTAGGAAAAAGTGTACGGGATTTTGAAATCCAATTTGATTTCTTCGGATTTCAATTGATTTTATCGGATTTTGTTTGATTTCGTCGGATTTTGTTTGATTTCAGAATTCGTTGAAATCCAATGGATTTCATCGAATTTTGAGATTTTTCCCGTGATTCCGTCGAATTTTGCTATTTTTACCGTGATTTCGACGGATTTAGCGATATTTCCATTGATTTCGTTGGATTTTGAGGTTTTTCGCGTGATTTCCTCGGATTTTGAGATTTTTCCCCGTGATTTCGTCGGATTTTGTGATTTCTTTTGATTTTGGATTTCGTGAATTTTGTAATGGATTTCACGATTTCTTTACTGATTTTGCTTCTGAGTTTGTGATTTCTATGTTGATTTCGTGATTTCTTTGTGATTTTTTTCTGATTTTATGATTTCTTTACTGATTTTGTGATTTCGTTGCTGATTTCGGATTTTTTATTTGATTTCGAAATCAGCATTGATTTCGGATTTCTTATATTGGATTTCACGGGTAGCGTACGAAATTTCATGAATGACCGACCCCTCGGGAAATATCCAGTTTCATAGAGGAAATATTTTTACCCTTTGTTTGTACGAGGTGGCGCTTTAATGACCGTTGCGACCGGTGTCTTCCATAAATTATCGATGACATTTTAGGGGCCAATTATAAAACTTTTATGAAAGAGAAAGGTTTCACCCTTAATTTAACGTGATTGTTTTAAGGGCTATTCACTTTTTATTGAATCTATTGGTTAGATTGTATGGACAAAAAAAGGAATTATGAGATTTTAACATCGTTTTTTTTAGTAAAACAAAACTTCTTGAAGTTACTAATTCACAGTTTTCCTATACCATTAGAGGATTTTTTACCCCTTCAAAACCTTTAATCTTTTTAACCTTAACATTTTTATCCTTTACTTCTTTGGAATGACTGTTTAATAAAGGTCTTCTGAAATTTTCAAAAACATTTTTTAACTATCCGTGACCTCGACTTCACCGCTCTACGTCTATACCTTACCCTAATATTGTAGCAGTCGACGGGGTCATGAGGCTGAACTTGTTTATTTTACGGTGCTAAAAGCACCACCAAGCGGGAAAACACGGCGAACTAAATTAGTCAAAAAAATATTCTCGCTACGCTACATGCATGGGCCTATATATCTCGGAGGCTCCGGTAAAACCTACTATCAAGCCAGTATCCCTTAAAAAAACTTGAAGATACCATTTTTTTTCTGGAACTGCTATATTGAGCAAAATACTTGTGTAAATAATGTAGAGAAATATTTTGAGCTTAATGAAAATTTGGTGAAAAAAACTAAGATAAGAATTTTTTTAAAATAATCGATGTTTTATGATCATGTCTTCAAAAGTGAAAATTATAATATCTGTTACTTCAGGCAATTCATTTTCTACACTTATCTTTTACATTTTCCCGTCTTTGTCTACAATGCCAATTTTTATTAATTTCCTTAAGATTCTAGACACCGTTGTACTCCAATATTGGCCATTTGAGAGGGATGCGTTGGCAAATCTTGTAGCTCCAATTTTCCCACCATAGAAGCATAAACTTATAATTGAAGGTCGATCGATAAATATTGCTATATAACCTTCAATGGATATGCTGTTCTTAAAATAAAATATAATCTAAATTTTTCCAAGATCGTGAAACTAGTGAAATTCGTTTTTGAGGTTATTACTTACAAACGTCATTAATAGCTATGTTTAAAATGATTTTAGGAATAAAGTTTCTTTTAACGTTTTAACTATAATTAAGGTAAATTAATGACCATTAAAATAATTAATATCAATTATATTCAATAAATTATTTAAGAAAACCTCTTAATTGCGTCTCGACTCGGAGAGGTTTATATTTGGTTTCCCAACTTGTTATCAAATATCGCTCTAAATTTCAAAGGCAGGGCGTTACGCGATTGGTCAGAGGAGCTAATTTCTAATCATTCATGAGATTTCAAACTAAATTGAATTTTAAAATCATTCGGAAAAGGTATTTAAATGGTATAGCCTCTCTTTAACAGAATTCAGTCTTAGAAAGGGTAAATTTTAACCTAAGAAAAGTGTTCTCTTCCGTACTAAATATTTTCATATTCAACGTACCTTGGAGCCATTAATAAGGATGGGCAAGGGCAGAGACAATTTCGAAAAGGTCATCAAGAGCAAATGAGGATTTTATTTTTCGCAACAAGAAGTCACGAGTCCGTCCAACTGAGGTCGGGAAGAATTTTATCGTAAAATTTAATTCGAAACAAAAGTTTCTAATTTTTTGGAACTTAAGGTCCGTTACTCAATTGAATATATCAAGTGGAAGAAACAGTTGAAAAACGCGGCTGATTTGGACCTGCTGAGTAGCGTCGGGAATATTCTTTCTACTTTCTTCTCATGCTGTTTTCGGGAGCGGTCGCCTTTGTCATAACCGAAATAATCTTTAACTAATTAACTTCTAAGATGGAAAATTGAATCCGCCACGAAACGAAATGGAATTTCTCGAAGATAAACTTGCTTTCGAGTGGATGGGACCGATAGGCCCAGACATAATGAAATTTTAGCCCGAGAGCGAGCTAAACTATGCCATCAGGATAGAACAGAATTTCACCGTCGACTAGACGAATCTCTGAACAATCACAAGCTGCGCTGCATCCAAAAATTCCATATGCTATTGAACTTCCAGAGGGTTTCAAATTCTTGCATCCTGAATTTAACTTTTCATTGAATCTGATTATCTAAAATACCTACAACAGTATTACGCGAACAACAGTGGTTGAGAATCACATAAAAGCCACAATGATTAACTCTTCTTGGCCCATTTTATTTGCTTTGCTGTTCTGACGCTAAATATAAATGAAACTTATCGATTACAAAGGGTAATCTACGGTATTGGACAACAAATGCGTGTAGGTGTAAAAATTCCGAGACTAAAGTTTCGAACCTATCTGTATTGTTTCCAAAGTTTCGGAAATTCGAACTAATTCTAATTTCCCAGTTAATTTGTTATTGCAATCACTGAATATTTGCGTGATATATTACGAACTATTTTATAGAAGCCATTTATGCTTTTGTATTGTTATCAAAGTCGCTAATGTGGCAATACTAGTATGACGAAGGCCCCGTTAAAAATCAATAGCAACATCGTAGAAGTTGCTTGACAGTATGCGGCGTACTTACACTAAACAGTATTGGCAAACTTACCATTAAAATTGACCGGGTTTACGACTAAATATTGAAAATACTCATTAAAATTATGAAGATACAAGTAGGATGTCAAAACAAACCAAGTAACGAGGCGTGATAATAGTCCATTCGAAACAGAGAGCATATACGGTGTAAGAATGCACCAAACATTTTTACACAGTTTAAGAGAGATAGAATATTACATAATGGCTCAATTTATATTTTATAGTGGTTTAATAAGAATAAATATGTAAATTAACATTTAAAGGTTAATTTAATTGCAGCTCGAAATTTAGGCAAGGCATTATGTAGTCGAAAATTAATAGGCTTACGTTACTTAAATGCTGGAGCCTAATTTTCGATAATTCGGCGCAATTTGTTTAATTCTATCAAAGCTGAACATCATTTAAAAAAAAACGTGAGTCTATCTTGAGAATCCTGAAAAATTTTCAATGCTTGATATTGGGGATTTCACGCAAATTTTCTTCCGCAATTTATGAGCCTGTAGTGGAGTAAGAAATTGCTATATTTATCCCCTTGAAAACTATAAATTTAAATAAGGCTTAAATAGCTATGAACCTATTTTCGAGCGGTCGGGCAAATTTTCACTACATGCAGTACCACTTCAAAGATGAAAACCAACGCAGCCAAAGTGTTTCCACAGCAAGGACTAGAAACACGGAACAGAGAAAGAACAAGTCCATGGGTTCGTCCAATATCAAACTCTCAGACTCGAGCAGGTAATTTCTAGCCTTGAATTTAGCGTCAAAGAAATGTGTGGAAAGTAGACTAGTTTCAAATATTCTTTCGGTGCTGTGGGAAAAACAAAGATTTTATAATAAAATTAAGAGAGTGGTCTACGATAAATTACTCTAAGAAGGATACAAGCTAAGCTAACCGTCGCTGCTTTAATATGTAACGTGTAATTTTAGGATTCTCAAAAATTTAAGCGTCTTCACCTAAAAATATTAACTTCTAACAAATAAAAACATAAATTATCGTTGCACTATAGTTATGAGCTACTGAGGCTCACTATTGAGTCGTAAAAGTAATATAATAAAGATTCATAATAAACTAAATTTTTAATGGAATGCGCAAGCCAATAACGAACAAATAAAGGGTTAATTGAACTACTTTAAAACTAAGATGATACCCTTTTGTTTTTTATCACGATTATACGGATAAACTAAATACTGAGCCTCTGTAAGTTAAAACATAGAGACATTGACGAAAGGTCTTGATGGGAGATTAAGTATGTTTTGAACAAGGGTCCCAAGTGTAAAGCGCTAAAAAGAGGTTATCCATATTCAAAAACTGGGAACTAAAATGCACTACTGTGAAGTAAAGTCTCATCAAAATCTCATTATTTCTATATTTAGGAAAAACGACGTTTTACGAAAAGGACAGAGATTGGTTCAGAAGACTTACGTGTAGTCGATATTTTCCAAGATTTCTCGAGGAATATTTTTGTTGAAAAACATATGGGCGAATACAGGCTCGTAGGTTTTCTTTCCCACATAAATCCTTCTTTGTTGATCATGCAGTTGTCTCTTTAGTTGAAACAAATGTCCTTCACCTGTGTCCCAAAACATTTGTGTTTGTTCAATAATAACACCTTTGCCAGACGCCAATCGTTTTATGACATTGGGATCATTAAGGAATTGAAATGTTCCCCCTTCTTTTTTCCATAAAGCTGAATACGCAGAATCGTTTTTCTAAAATTTAAAATGCGAACCAATAATTACTTCATCCGAGATAATCATGTCAGTAAACATCTGTCATGTATTCGACTCCTTTTTATGCTATTGATATTGTTTAATCAGAGTCAATGACATCACTGGATAAAATAAAGCACGACTTAGACCATTTTGTTCTTTAAGAATTCTTAATTTGCTCGTCCCTTAAAATAAATTGTAGGAACTAAAATGCAAGGCTTAACGAAGAGACTTTGGATTAGCCACGATTAAGACTAATGTTTTCAATTTCTGTATTTTTGAAATATCGAGGGATTCTGATTTCTTTTGGAACCTCGTTACCCACCGCCTTACAAATAAACATTTCATTATTTTTCGCTTTAGAAAAATGATTAGCCTCACTCTAATCGTTCCTTTTTAAAGTGTGTGATTGAGATCACACAATTTTTGTAACTTATAAACGGTTTTGAAACTTATTTTATTTAATCTTTGTTGTAAATTAGAGTAAAAGAGTTGATAAAGATGATCAGCTTCATACCTGAATCTTGTCTTTGTTTTGTGAAAGACAGAGCTATTCAACTGATTGGGGAAACTTACCCTCATTAACTGGCAAATTTTAGATGTCGATTTTATCGAAACGAAAAGGTTAGAATTTGAAATCAAATCGTCAATGGTATCAATTTTGGATGAATGACCAGTCAAAAGTGTGCCAGTCAAATTGCCCGACCACGCCCAGGTCAGTAGCAACGTCCCAAAAATCCAAACTGAAGGCAGAAATCTTTTCACTCCACGTTTTTCCAAAGATGTTACCGCTAAATTACATTGATTATATATCAAGGGTGTGTTTCCGACAAAGGAAAAAAATTATATGTCAAACAAAACGTCTTGGCCAAATGTATTGAAAGAAATTGTGATCTCTGTACAAAACCTTTGATAACTGACACTTGTTTAATCATTTGGTCAGATTTATTTGGTTCTGTGAATTTATTTGCGCAAAACCAGAAGTAAATGAACCGAAGTTATCACAGAATGGATAATTAACCAAATACATTGGCCCCGTCGAGGGGGGTTGAAACATTGATGCATTTGATCCCCATTTTCTACTGAGAAAGGTCGTGCAATGGTTGATGGGATACTATCTGACGCGCAATCTGTGAGCGACCTTTGAAGATCGGGATTACAAAAATTGGGCGTCTGATATTGCTAGCAGACTGGGCAATTTCCCTTAACATTAAAACAATAGGACCTTGACAACTTCGGTTCATTTACTTCCGGCTAAACTAATATCGAGAGATTTGGCCTTCCATCGTGGGGATATTGTCCCATCATAGGGCGATTTTGTCTCAGCACCGACTAGACTTTGTTTGCGTGGCGGAGTTTGTCACAAAAGCTAATTACAAATATCCATGGTGACGTCTTAGCCATTCCAGCCCCTCCATACATTCCTGATAATACATTTAGCAGGTTTTCTAGTTAGTGTATTTTTAAAATAAGGAAGTTAGCATTTGCCTCCTCCCACTTCATTTAAAAGTATATTTTAAGTGCTTATTCTAAAAGATTAGCTATTTAGATCACGTTTTCGTTGAAACATCGAAATGATTTGTACATCAAGCTTTTCACTTCCCTTTAAACTCGGACTCGTGCTTTAACTAAATCTGTCTTTGGTGCGTACGATTCCGCAGAAAATCCGAAATGTAAATCCAGATGAATTTCGTGAAGATTCCCGAATTGGACTCCGACAATCTCATTCTTTTCCTGGCAGCCACAAAGGATACTAGCGAAACTAATATCAGTGAAAAAAGCTTGAGGATCCATACTGTGTTCTCGAGTCCCTTGATGGACAGAATTTTTTGAGAACGCCCGTTTCTAATGGGCCTGCTTGAAAATATTGAATAGGAGTCGAAGTAACTAATTGGAGCTACATGAAGTGCCAAAGCATCTCTTTCAAATGGGAAATATTGGAGTACAACGGTGTCTAGAATCTTAAGGAAAAATTCAATGGATATGATTCAGAAAATATGCGGCCATGTGTTTCTCAAAGCGGTTATTAAACAAAAGACGGGAATTTTTTTGTAAAAAAATATGCAGCACGATGTTTTGTATCAGGTACTATTACTCTCATGTTCGTGATATTTAATGCATATTTTCAAAAATATTAAAAAAAAACATTTGAAGGATATTAACTTTAATTTCCCACTTTTGTAGTAACACGCTTTTTCTATTGAAACACGATCCAATCTTGTACTTACACTCTTTTCAATAGCTAAACTATGTTTCAGAAGACTTGATGTCCATTCCGTAACATTGATCTTCCTCAAACTAACTTCGACCCATTTATTACTCATAAATGTAAGTCTGAAATATTATTTCCCAATTTTGTCATTTGATGTTTTTGTGTTTGGGAAAAATATCATAAATGCAGGCATACTTCACATTTTTGAGGCTCAAAAGTACGTAACGACCAAATGCATATCCCATCTCGTAGTACGGAGAATATGGATCGGTCAAGAAGTGCTTCTCCCATTTATCCAGCCACTATATAATGTATTTAATCACTTTAGGTTTATCGGTCCTAATAAATTTTCCGATGACTCAAATTAGAGCAAAGCTGTTAATGTACTTAATTTGGTAAAAATGGTATATATTTGGCTTGAAAAATTTTTCAAAAATCAATACTATCTGTGACTATTGCGCTCACAACTTTATAGTTTTGAAATTTTTCCTCATTTACGAAACATTTATAAAATTGTTAATGAATAGAGAATTGCCGAAATTTCTTTGACTAGTTTTTCGAAATTTTTAAGTAAAGTTTTAAAGATATTTAAAACAAACTTATTTGTTAGCCCTTTAATAACTATGGTGAAAATGTTTTTAATTTTTTTAATTTGATGTAACATATTCGAAGCAGTCAAATTATAAAGGGTGTAACGCTAAAAATTCCTATTTCTAAGAATAAGCTTGTGGGCATGTCAATTCCACGAAAATATATAATTGTTACCTCACTGCAAAATTCTATTCCGGATAGATTTTGTAGATAAACCAATTTCGGACTTTCTCGGCCAAAGAAGTTCGAAACCGCTCTTTCAAATCCCAACAGTCATAAACCCATATCCTTAAGTCATTAGTCCTTATCTTTCCCTTACTCAAAGCGAGAAGCGTTCTCCTTTCAGCTTCCCTCGAACGAATTTTGACAATCTTTCTTATTCATTTATTTCACTAAAAAGTATTGAGAGTTGCCTTTAACGTACGTACCAGTAAAATAGAATTGGTAAATGCATTGTTGTATATTTGTATATATGTATATATGTATATATGTATATAGTACGGGTGCGTTTGGTCCCCTAATTGATAGCAGGACAGAGAATATAGACGCCCGTATACGGACAAGATTGTCCGTATACGGTTGTACTTAGTGTAGCTGGGAGGAGGGGCTCATCCCCCCTTTTAGTTCTTCTCTCTAGGTCGTGCCATGCCTGAGGGGGTGGGGGTTACGTTGAGCTGGTGGGAATGAGGGGAAGGTGCATAACCATTGTCATGCCCTCTGGGGGGTCGCGGGAGATCTGGTTGATTATTACTATTTGCCAAGTGTGTATCGTGCCTGAGGGGGTGGGTCAGGGAGGAATTGATAACGTCACGTGTCACGTGCTGGTGTTGGCGGGCATTTTGAATTTATTATTAGTGTATTGGTATGGCGTCACGTAATTTATTGGTATTGAAGGCATTCAGTGTCCATAGTGGTATTATTTCGATGTATCTTTAGGATATTGTGTACATTTAAGATATAATTTACGGGTAATTCCATAGGTTCAATAGATCCTTTCCACACACACCCTTCCCGTAATGCTATTATTATTAAGGTATCTCCATGTATGATTATGTTATATTACATGAACTAGATTTAAGTGCGATGAGGAAACATTGCAAAATACATTTACAAATTAAGCTACGACGCGGTTCTAGGTGTACTCATGTTTTGTATTGTTATTATTAGGTGTATCTTTAGGATAATGTGTACATTTGGGGCATGATTTATATAGGTTCAGTAAACCCTTTCTACACCATCCTGTAATGCTATACTGTATATGATTTTGAGGTCTCCATGTGTGCTTATGTTATACTCAAGAACTAGTTTTAATTGACATAAGGTTTTCGTAGTTTATTGAAAACTAAACTACGATGATGTTCTAGGTGTACTCCTTTTGTGTAATGGTTATTAAGTTACTATGTTAAAAAATAGTACATTGTAATATCATAAAAGGGGAATTAAGGCAGTTTTTACACAACTTGGTAGCTGGTAATCAGTTAAAATGAACAAATATTACTATAAAACATCATAAAATGTTGATCCTAACTAAAGTATACACGAATATAGCTAGACTGCTTCATATATTTTCTAATTAGCACACATTTTAAGCGACATTTTAATCAAAAAAGAATTACATATACCGTAACACATGATTTCTTACTAACCTTGTCACCAACCTTTCTCTCCAGAGTTCGGAAGTGAAATGACTCTCTATGGTTTACAAAATCCCCTTTTGGCAACCCAGCAGGTGTAGGTTACATGACATTAAGGGGGAGGAGGAGGTCGAACATGGTTCATAACAAAAGAATTTATCCTAATCTGTTTTTATTTATACGCAAGCACGTTCAGACGTGTCTAAAGGTCTTTTTGAGGGGGGGGCATGGCAATGTCACTTGACTCCTTGCATTGCTATCAATGTAATTTATATTTAGAGTGATTTATGACTCACTACCAACATGTTAAGACATTCCATCTGTTTTTTAGTTATACGTAAACATGTCCAGGCGTGTCTTAATGGCTTTGGGGGGAGGGGGTCGAACCATTTGTATTGAATCAATGGAATTTATATTTAGAGTGATCTATTGCTTTATTAATAGGGGCTGGTGATTCATCCTACGAGGGGTTTCAAGCATTTAATTGATTACAGGTGTTTGCCCCGAGGGCCTTATTAGGACAAGTCTCAACAAGTTTAAGATGTTTCCGTTGCGTCAACAGAAAGGCAATATATCATTAGACCGAAGCATTGACTATACTATATTTATCAAAATTATCGGCAGCGTAAAACAAAAATTTGTGGAAAACGTAAAAACGGTATTGAAAGAAGCATCATTCACAACGCATTTCGTGTTAAAAGTAAAAAACAATCGAAACGTTTTTGATCAACCACGTTACATTTTTTCGCAACGAAATTGAGCATTTAAAATTCTTAAAAACCCATAGGAATACATGGTAAATTGAATAGACCACCGACACGAAATCAGTCATGCACGTGACAATTGACTGACACGGAACGAGTCATTTGAAAAAAACATTTCAAATTAATTAAAACGTTTCGATAAATTTTAGCTAAATTTATCAAAATTACTCTATGTTTCACCAAAAACACTTTTGATTTAGCAAAATTTCACCAATTTTTTTCTATTTAAATAAAAATTTAATACCTCTTAACCCCCCCCCCTCTTCGCAGTAAATAGTATAGCAATGTTTTACTATACAGAGACTAAGCTAATTAAACAAAGTATTTCTTAGGAAACGTCCATCCATTCGAGCACGAGTATTAAAATACCCAAAATATATGTTTACAATGTCGAATCATCTACATAGTTTCACACTAGAATATCACTGCTATTTACACTGTTCTAGGGAAAAACACAGATTTTAACTAACACCTTTAGAAAAAACATAAATCCCTATTTACTAAAACAGAATATAACACCAGCGAAAAGTTCAAAGTACAACACAGAGGGTCATTTAGCTAATGTCAGTGCATGAATCGTGGATCTCTAGCAATAGAAGGAAAAATTGTACGCAACATTTTTCTATACAAGTTGGGAAAACCAAAATATTACCTCTCCGAGTCAAGACGACTACTTACAAACTTATTTACCCAGATATGGAAATGTTTATGAAATATTAAAGCAGTATACAAAGCATAGCAAATATACAGTAAATCAGACGACATTTTACATCCAATAATGATATACTTGTACACATTAAAATCATCCGATTTAAAGCGTGCAAGGTACCAAGGCTTAACAAAAATTGTATCATAACATATTTATAGAGATAGATAACAACTTTTATAATTAAAATTAGAAACTAACATATCTCTTAAAATTCTCGCGTGATCAACTGGTTTCACGCCAATTAAATTGTTACAGTCCCATAGAGCTATTTGTATTAATTCCTCCATGGTTTTTTCGCCAAGCTGAGAACTATGCGTTTTACGTCACGTTATCCAAAGAGCCGACTATTTCCTTTGAAGACCGCGCTAGCTCAGCGCTAAGCACCGTGACGTCAAAATTCAAAAACCAAATCCCGTTATGTAGGACACTGCTCACAGCGCTGGGCTCTGCTGAACGCGGCCCAGATTTCCACCATGATTATATAATCTAAGCCTAATTATTTAAAAGTGTATTTAACTTTCGGCTCACTCTGAACCGTTAATGTCTCTGCATTACAGAAACGAAAACCACACCCAAGCGTTTACTTTTTGGTTCACTAGGCCTATTGACAAATAAAAGTTCATTTGACCAACATAGTAGCGTTGTGCTTGTATTCACTTTAGAAAGGATTATGCTATAAACAGATGTAGTATAGCTTAAGTAATATATAAACATCCATTTTAAATAATAATATTAAAAAAAATCTTTGGAATATCAAAATGAAATAGAGCTTTAAAGCTACAAAAGTACTAAATACATCATAATTACGAAAAATATTTCCACATATTCACTTTATATTAAGGATAAAGGGAATATTATGGTTCTGTAGGATTCCTTTACACATCAAAACAAAACGAACTTCTAACGCAGCGCACTACTGTAACAACGGACGGACACACACAGACAAAAACATAGACTGCTTTTTAACTCTTTCCGTATTAATTTTGAATTGAGAAACAAGATTATCTTAAATATTAAAATAAATATAATTAATATTTAACATTTTCTTCGTTAGTTATTCGCCTTATTAAACGTTACATCGTTTTGAAAAAGAACAATTAAACATTCTTGAGAGACTTGACTAATATTGGCGTTTGAAATGAAGCATACGCCGGTTGCTTCGTCTTAATCAAATAGGTAGTATATAAGGGTGTCGAACTACAGCTAAAAGCAAGAACAACCGCAATTGCGAAAACCTATCGTGGACAACCCACCCTAGGGAGGCTAGACGTTTCTCGTAACCCTAGCTGATCGCCGCGAATGTCTTAAACCCAACTTTGACGATGGAGTAGAAGCCAGGTGTGCAGACTGGTGTCCATGTGGGATGGACAAAAACAAAGACCAGTAGATGGTCTCTACCCCTACCGTATTTCAGAGAGTCACACACTTGAAACTTCATTTTATCATTTATCGCAAATCAAATATACAATTCTGTTTTAAATAACTAACAGTATCAATACTCGTTCTATATTAACTTTGAAACAAGAATGAAAACTTCAAATCTATGATCCGATAACGATTAGCCCTTTCACTGATCTAATTGCTACCATGATGCTTTCTTCTATTATAAAATCTAAATTTGATTATTTAAACGTGTATTTAACTTTCGGTTCACTCTGAACCGTTAATGTCCCTTCATTACAGACACGATAATCAAAACCCAGAGTTTACTCCACCTCAGGTCTCAATTATTTACTCTTTGGTTCACTAAGCCTATTGCGGATCAATCTTGATTTACCCGACAGAATCGAGGCCATAGCTTTCGTCTTGAAATACCTAAACCAAGGATTATTCTATATACAGATGTAGTATAGCTTAAGTAATATATAAACAGCCATTTCAAATAATAATATTAAAAAACATCCTTGGAATATCAAAATGAAACAGAGCTTTAAAGCTACAAATGTACTAAATGCATCGTAATTACGAAAAAGATTTCCACATATTCAGTTTATATTAAGGATAAAGGGAATATTAAGGTTCTGTAGGATTTCTTAACACATCAAAACAAAGCGAACCGCTAACTCGGCGCACTATACTAGTGTGATAACGGACGGACACACACAGACAAAAAATAGACTGCTTTTTAACTCTTTCCGTATTAATTTTGAATTGAGAAAAGAGATTATCTTAAATATTAAAATAAATATAATTAATATGTAATATTTTCTTCGTTAGTTGTTCGCCTTATTGAGCGTTACATCGTTTTAAAAAAGAATAATTAAACAACCTTGAGAGACTTGACTAATATTGACGTTTGAATTGAAGGATATGACTGTTGTTTCGACTTACTCAAATAGGTAGTATATAAAGGATTCGAATCGCAGCTGTAGATAAGAACATCGCAATTGCGTGAACCTTGGAGGAAGACCCCTCCATTGGAAGGCTAGACGTTTCTCGTAACCCTAGCCGATCGCCGCGTATGTCTTAACCTTAAGGATGATGGTGGTGTTAGAAGCCAGGTGTACAGACTGGTGTCCATGTGGGATGGACAAAAACAAAGACCAGAAGATGGTGGTGTTAGAAGCCAGGTGTACAGACTGGTGTCCATGTGGGATGGACAAAAACAAAGACCAGAAGATGGTGGTGTTAGAAGCCAGGTGTACAGACTGGTGTCCATGTGGGATGGACAAAAACAAAGACCAGAAGATGGTGGTGTTAGAAGCCAGGTGTACAGACTGGTGTCCATGTGGGGTGGACAAAAACAAAGACCAGAAGATAGTGGTGTTAAAAGCCAGGTGTACAGACTGGTGTCCATGTGGGATGGACAAAAACAAAGACCAGAAGATGGTGGTGTTAGAAGCTAGGTGTACAGACTGGTGTCCATGTGGGATGGACAAAAACAAAGACCAGAAGATGGTGGTGTTAGAAGCCAGGTGTACAGACTGGTGTCCATGTGGAATGGACAAAGACGAGAAGGTGGTGGTGTTTAGAAGCCAGTAAGTACAAACTGGTGTCGATGTGGAATGGGCGAAAGACTAGAAGATGGTGGTGTTTAGAAGTTAGTAAGTTCAGATTGGTGTCCATGTGGGGTGGACAAATGAACAGAGTTGTTAGACAGGCAATGGAGTAATAGCCTGTAAGTGGAATACAATTTCCGGGACTGTAAATGCAGTCTGGAAATTGAATACACGTTTGCTCCGATTTGCAAACTGCGAACGCGATCACGTGGGTGTAACAACGGACAGACAGACACACACACAGACAGACACACAGACACGTCGAAATTAGAACCTCTCCGTGACATACGTCACTCGGAGAGGTAAAAAATGCTTATTTGGGTTTCCTAAATTCCCCAAAGAATTGCATACAAAGTTTGAAAAAGTACTGACTTCAGTTAATCCAACTCACTTTGTTTCTTTAGTTGCCTTAAAATGACGAAACGAGTCATTTGAAAAAGAGTTCACATGACTAAAAACGTTGCGATGATTTTCGCAATATATTTATCAAAATGATTCGATGAAAAGCATATTTTCATTAATTTCAGAATCATTAATTTCAATACATAACGCGATGGTGTTGCAGACTTAAGGAATTTAATTTTCTATACCTCAAAACTAACTTTACTCTTATCGTTGCAATTTATTTATTTATTTATTAAATAAGGCTCGAGGGATAGGGTGTCGTGAAGCCTGCAGGGCTTGGGTACGACCCCCCGCCATGGCAAAAGAGTCTAGATACAATACGAGAGTATATACAAACGGGGGAATATTACAAACAGAAACGTACAAACGGACTAACAAAAGAGAGAAATCTTACGAAATGGTTAAGTTTAAACATTCAGTTACGTCATTAAAATTATTCCTTACTAGTAAATTTGAATATCATGAAAAATACGGGTTTTTACACCAATAGTTACAAAATTTGACGACTGCTTTGATTAAATTTAATGTGATAACACTAGTATTAGTGGTTAGGGTCGCTCATTCTTGAGATGTTCAGACTTTAGGGTGGTGCTTCCCTCGATTGTTGTCTGATGCTCATAGCGTTTTTTAGATACATTGGAATTTATTGTCCTTTCTTTAATTGGACCACCCACCTGGTTTTATGACATTAAAGGGGGGAGGGGGAAGAGGTCGAACTTGATCCATAACAAAAGGATTTATCCCCATCCGTTTTTATTTATACGTAACCTCGTTCTGACGTGATGGCTTTTAGGGGCATGGTCGAACCATTTGTATTGCTATGAATGGAATTTATTTTCGGATTTATTGCTTTGTTAGTTGGTGACTCTTCCTACCACGAAACATTTGATTCGAGGAGTTTGCCCCGAAGCCATTATCCTGACAAGTCTCTACACGTTATGTCTTTGTTGCGCTAACCGAAACCATGAAAATATATGAGTACTTTTCCAGAACTATAGGAGACTAATTTCGTTCTTTTTTAAAGGAAATAACGCTCTTTTATCATCTTTAACGTAGCAAATAATGTAACAAAGCTATCCTAAATACCCCATTTTAATTTCAATCTGACAGCTACATCAAAAACTTTCAGTGCTTACATCTCAAGTAAACGCTGTATCAATCTAGGATTAATCAAAACATGTGTTAAACAAGTCGGGAAAACCAAAATATTACCTCTCCGTGTCGAGAAGATTATATAACCTTAAGTATCCAATGAAAACGTCGACCTTTTGCCCTCATCCTTTCCCGCGCTTTGCGCTTCCGCATTTCATCCTTACTCTCAACATTATCTTCCTCCATTTTACATATAAAAATCAAATACTCACAAAAAGAAGTGGCAAAAACCTGCTGGCTCTTTACAACCACTTAATTTGACTTAATATCCAATTTCCAACAACAATAATATACCGGTAGTTTAATTGACAACCTACTAGCATCGAAATTCTCATAAGGAATGGCTCCCGCGGATAAAAAACGGCAATTTTCAACTAGGTGGGCGTTATCTCATAAGATTTGAAAAATATCATTTGTCTTTTTTACCAATGCCTAACCGTTTGGATTTTTTAAAGCAGTCTTAGCACCAAAAAATATTTTTGAATGAGGATAAAAAAGGTCTGTCCTCTCGTAATTTTTAAGCTTTTATCATGATTACTCTATACAACAGTAACAAGGAGTATAAACGCATTAGTGGAAGCAGTATTTTTTTCCCAAAACAATCTCGCTTATGTTTATGCAATGAATGAAATATATCACAATGCACGGGCCTTGATAGATATAGGAGGCAATGAAGGAAATATATCGCATGCACGGGCCTTGGTAGATATAGGAGGCAATGATAATCTCTCTCTTTGCACGAGAGGTTTATCTTTAATATTTAAATAAATATAATTATTTTTAATTATTTTAATCTTCAATAATTAACATTAATAATAGTTAAATCGTTTAAAATAAAGTTATACTTATTATCTTCTCAAACTTTGCTAATATTGACGTTTAAGGTGAAGGGTACCCCTCTTCCCGCTTTCTTCAAATTTTGGGGTATATATACGATTCGTTTCCATTATAATAGTAAGGAAAAACCGCAAATGCGAAAACCTTTGGTAGCGATCCTACCTTAGGGAGGCTAGACGTTTCTCGTAACCCTAGCTGATCGCCGCGTATATCCTAAAACCAAACGATGATAATGGAGTAGAAGCCAATGATACAGATTGGTGTCTATGTGGAATAGACGGAAGACCAGTGGATGGTGGTGTTAGAAGGCAGTGTAAGTGCAGACGGGTGTCAATGTGGGATTGACAAAGAACAGAAGATGGTGGTGATTAGAAGCCAGTATGTACAGACTGGTGTCCACGTGGAATGGACGAAGACCAGAAGATGGTGGTGATTAGCAGCCAGTAAGAACAGACTAGTGTCCGTGTGGTATGGACAAAGACCAGAAGATTGGTGGTGTGAGAACTCAAGTAGAGGAGCCATTTCCGTGACTGTGAAAGCAGTTCGGAAATGGCGAACACGTTTGCTCCGATACGCAAACTGCGAACGCGGTCACGTGGGTGTAACAACGGACAGACAGACACACACACACACACACAGACAGACAGACACACAGACAGACACGGCCGTTACAGAACCTCTCCTGGACTACGTCACACGGAGAGGTAAAAACAGTACATTTTTAACCTTTTTTATCGCAAACCATACAATATATTGTGATTTTCCCGCCTATCTTAAATACTGGTTGGGGGTTCAACATTGTTAACAAGTTGGGTAGAGTAAAACAGTCCTTGCCAGATATTTACGCCTATACAGAACTTTGACAAGATTAAGAATACTTTGGTAGAAAAATCACGCTCAAATCCTTGTTTTTGTCAGTCATTCTCACAAAGTCTCTGATTTTTTAGTGAGGTTAACAGGTTTATTTAATTAGGGTTTACAAATAAACGTTAGAAGACGAAACGTTGTTGTGTGCCGTTTGTATTAATGAATGATAAGAGAAATCCTTTGACTCTATCGTCCCCATGATACGAATGCGTTAACATTTTTAAAATTAAGTGCTTCAAAGTCTTAATCCCTCGTTAGACGGACAGTGACGTTTTTCAGACAAAACCATAATTTTATTTTGGAATACTGGAATTATTTGTCCATTTAGGACCAAATTGCTCTAGGTTTAGCTTTCTTTATTTACAAACCTTTCACAATCAACTGTGTCCTTTTTAAAGGTATTACAGTTCCATCACTATACTAGCCCGTAGCGAAAATTATCATTGTACTATGAAATTAACCCAATCAATAGCATTTCGGAGTTATACGCCTTTTGTTATGCCAGTTTTGTATACACATCGGTGGAGAAAGGTCTTTTGTTCTATTCTTGCGTAAGACGTCTAATGTTTGCTATGCGACTTGTTTTGAGAATTTTGATCCGCAGATAAACCTTTTCATAACGAATACTAGCTCAATTGGCGCTGTCTCTACTATGAAACTTTCGAAATTTAGCCTCTTAAGGAATTAAATATGTTATATTTAAATGCCGAGTTGCTACCTGGTTGATTAAAAATATTTTATAGCCTATTCCGTAAACACGTCGGGACGTGTCTTAATGACTTTGTGGGGGGGGGGGGGGCGAACCATTTGTATTGTTACCAATGGAATTTATTTTGTGATTCATTGCTTTACGTATGCCTACTTCTCGCCTACATAATCATAGTGTTATTCAAGACCGTGAGAAACTATTTGGTAATAGGTTAGCTTAGGGTAGAATTTTTTTAAATCTACTATGGTTTTTACGACCTGTTCGGAACAAAAGATATTTTTAGCAGACATGAAGATATCAAAGGATATTTTCACAATTGAGAATCTCTAGAAACGCTTTACACACCATGTTTTTTATTTATTACCCCCATAAAGTATTGTCCCTTATTTGCGGTGTTTATACCAAAATTCTATTTATAAGCCACTCTTTTCTTGACAATTTATTTTACATAAAGCAAATCCATCGTTATTTTGTTATAAAATGGGTAAACTATTAACAGGCATGGGTCCGAAAATGCATAGTGAGGAAAACATCTGGTGACTGATTAGCAATAAATCAGGCTATTGTTAAACGATTGAGGAATATGGGCGTGTCTATTAAGAAATTTCGTTTGCTTAAGGTGGCATTTTTTTTGAAAAATGTACAATGGTTTTTATAACCTATCAGAGAAATTCGGAACGTTATTATTTAACAGACTTGAAGATAACAAAGGATATTTTCTCATTTGAGAATCTCTATAAACGCTTTACACACCCTGTTTTTTATTTATTACCCCAATAAAATTGTCCCTTATTTGCAGTGTTTATAACAAAATTCTATTTATAGGCCGCTCTTTTGTTGACAATTTATTTGACATAAAGCAAATCCAACGTTCTTTAGTTATAAAATCGGTAAACTATTAACAGGCATGGGTCCGAAATGCATTGTGAGAAAACATCTGGTGACTGATAAGCAATAAATCAGGCTATTGTTAAATTATTGAGGAATGTGGGCGTGTCTATTAAGAAATTTAGTATAAAAGCGGCTGAGGAAATGATCAAAATACACAGTCGATCTTCAAACACCGAAAGTTAAACATGGACCCTGAAACTCTTAGTACAACTTTGAACGAACTGGCTATAAATAGACCTTGGCCGTTACGTTTAATATACGAGTTTTATTTCTACCTATGCGCCTATCTGCGAATAGATCCGGTGTACGGACCTCAGACTCTACCACAACTCGTAGTACAGGCTGACTTAAATGTCATTCAAGCTTGCCTCGACTTACTTGAGTATATGAAAACAGTTGCAAGAGTACCAGAGGACTGTACTACCATAGAAGAATTGGAAAACCTGAGGAATCTAATTCCTAGTCCCTTAAGAAATGAATACACAGATCGCCTAGCGAAACGACAAGAAGAAATTGAGCGGGGTATACGGGAAGAGGAAGCCCAGATCGCCGACTTCAACAACTTGCTATATGACAAAGAGATAGCCGAGTTTCTAGACCGAACGGAGCAAGGACCACACACAGAGGAAACACTATTGAACGATACCTTAGAGAGGGAGAACGGTTCTGAAGAGACGATTTTTGACGATGAAATTGATGTACAATGGGGAGGAGGAGAAACTAACCAGCCCATACCTATTGACAACGTACCTTCTTGCGAGATAATAGGACAAAGTGAGAGATTTTACAAACATTTTAACATGTATGGTCGAGAGGTAGTTCTTAGAGTTACTGAAGATCCCGTCGCTAGTATTTGTACCGTAACCAAATGCCTTCTTAGTAGGTACAGGCCTACAGATTACGTCCAGATTACTTTAAAGAGTGCGGCAAATATTTGTAGGTCCGAACTAGAATTCTCTTTTAGAAGAGCAGATCAAGTCGACCCCAATATTCTTTTTGACCAGCTTAGTGTTATGCTTTATGATGACGAAATGGAAGCATTTTTCCTAGGTCCTGTTAAAATTATTTTTAGCATTGTACGATTGCCAGAGGGCCAAGGGCGCTCTGAAGGCCGAGGTATTAAACCTTTCAATCTATTTTGCAAAGATAGGCGAGGTATTGTACGTATATTCAATTCTGACAACCTGTGTTTAGCCCGATCCCTTTGTGTAGCTGTTTCTCATCGTGACTACATGAACAACAAAAACAACAAAGCGATGAAAACCCATTACGAATCAATATCAAAATATAGATATGAGAACAAAATGCAGAAAGAAGCTGCTTTAGAACTTTGTTATAAGGCAGGCGTAAATGTTAAAGAATGCGGGACTGCCGAAACTTTTCAAAAGCTCAAAATTTATTTAAATAAATATTCGATTTTCGTCTACAAATTCGAAAATATTGTTCCTATCTTAATTTTAGGTGAAAACGATCCCGATGATACTAGGCCCCGCCTCTATTTACTAAAGGAAAATAACCATTATAACGTTATTACAAAATTAAAACCACTTTTTAATCACGACCGATTCTGTGAAAAGTGCCTTATCCCTTATTGGCGAATACAGTCCCATAAATGTAATGACTTTTGTTTTAGTTGCATGAGACCCACTATCTGTCAAGGCCCCAAGATAGCTTGTGAGTCTTGTTTACGAAAGTTCTTAGGCGCTGATTGCTATCAAAGCCACTTAGCACCTTCCAGCAGTAAAAAGCCGCTATGTGAGCGTCTTTTTCATTGTAAAGACTGTTTAAATATTATTGATTTCTCTCGAAGATCCGAATATCATACGTGTGGTGAGATATTTTGTCAGATCTGTAAGAAATATCAGCCCAGCAATCACTTATGTTATATCCAGGTTATCCAAGATAAACCTCTGCAAGTATCATCCGTTAAAAAGCCTAGACCTAATCAGCCTAACCTTATGTATATTTTCTTTGACGTAGAATGCGTACAAACGAAGATGTGCCAGGAAAAAATAGGAGCCTATGAACACCAGGCTATCCTGTTAGTCAGTATAACCGTGTGTGAGTTTTGTATAGATGAAACATCCCTAAATTTTAACTGTATTATGTGTAGAGCAATTAAAAACAATCGTTTATAATTAAGACACCAGTGTCCGGTACCACACGCGACGAAAGCCGCCCAAGATGATCACGGCTCGCCAGCACACGTGACGTTGACTATTATTTATTTATCATATTATTTTATTACTTTTATTGTTGTTATTATTATTTAAAGATGTTCCTTAAGAACCTGCATGCCATTGTGTATTATTAATTTTGTATGGTCATGACCTTAGTACCATGTTTAGTTGTTTAAGTATAGTAAAGGTATCGACTTATTGGTAACTCTCAATACCGTCTTAAATTAATTTATCTTATCTCCTATAAAATCATCCCCTAGACAAACTGACTTTATCTTAATATTACCTACGCTTCCTGAAATGAGTAAGGTAGCGAGAAACCCGGATAGCCTAATCCTTTTTCCTTCGTACTTTTGTAGTGGATTGACATGTTAGTTAAATTTAATCTATTATTTCTTATGACCGTTACACAATTCGCTACAAGGGCGATTTAGTTTACTGTTTCAAACAAGTACTTCTCGATCTGAAACAGTTGACCAATACGCACTTTATATTTAAACTGCCAAACAAACCAAGTAATGATGAGTGCTATTAGTTTCCAAAAGTCCATTATCTTTTCCTTGATGGTTGTTTCTAATATTTCCTTTCTCTAAGCCAGGCTATATTTGTTTCGAAATAAATTTTAGGATTGGTTAAAGTGATATCTACACGCATGACTATGGCTAAACGTGCTTGACTCCGACAACCAGAACATGGATATAAAACCTATCGCTCCAGTTAAGAAAAATAATTATAATTATAATTATTTGATAATTCCGAAGAAATTAAGTTAACTAGCCCAATTATTTATTTTTAGCAGTTCTTAACGACTAAATATGTCTTTACAGAGTAAAGACTTTGTGAATTCTGCCTACTTCCACTATGCGGTTATATGTATCTTGTGAGATGTATATCATGTCGACCTACCTTGAATGCACCCTACAGATAGTTAACTACCCCCTTTTCGTTTTATCGTAATGGTCGTATATGCCACGAAATGACAGATATAACAATATTTAAAGGCAAGGACGACATCTCTTGAAGATTGCTTTTCTTCCGCTTATCTCTGTAGGGCAACCGTTTTAGCTCCACCCACCTCGTAGAATTTAATTGGTCCCTGCTGTTGGCAGGGTCAAATATGTGTGTTGGAGATTGGGCAGAATGCTGAGGACTCAATTGAACCGCCTCTTGTTTGACAAAGCAGAGGAGTTTAATACATCATATTTCGTTTCTCGTTTTCATTACATCAAACATAAAAAACTATATAACTTTCCACACTTAAATTTGAAATGTTCTGCCTTGTAGTAATAAATGATATGCGAAGAATAGCCTATGAGAAGATTTTAGTTCTATAGCGACAGAATGCTTGACTTTATCCAACAGAGAGTGAACGCTAGGAAAACTTTCCAATTTTCGTTCCCTTTTGGTCCTTCCATAAAAAACTTCTAGAGAAAACAATTCAATTTTCCCTAAAAAACCGAATGGAAGAAATATTTAACTCCAGCAATCGCTACAACTTGACTTTTGCATTTTCAGATGAGGTAAAAATTAACCACCTTGCTTGAAAATTAGGCGTAGCATTTATTACGTTTAATTATCCTATATATTTTCCCGAATATTTTTGAGATTCTTGTATTGTAACTTTAATTACCAATTTATTTCATCTCAGTATTTCTTACATTTAAGCTATCACGATTAAACTTTTATTTACCGCACTAGTTTAATACATCGTTTCCAGAATTTATAAAATTCACACGTGATTCAGTTTAAAGATCACTCAATATAAAGTGCGTATTGGTCAACCTCTTCAGATCGAAAAGATCTTGTTTGAAACAGTAAACTAAATCCTCTTTATAATTTGACTGCTTCGAATATGTTACATCAAATTAAAAAATTAAACACATTCTCACCAGAGTTATTAAAGGGTTAACAAATTAGAAGATTGTTTTAAATAACATTAAATTTTCATTAAAAGTTTTCGTAAAACTAATCAAAGGAATTTCGGTTTTTCTCTATTCATTAACAATTTTACAAATGTTTCGTATGAGGAAAAATTGCAGAACTATAAAATTATGAGTACAATAGCCACAAATAATAGTGTTGATTTTTGGAAATGTTTTCAAAGCCAAATATGTACCATTTTTACCAAATTATGATTATTTATGAGCAAAGATACATTGACAGCAATGCTCTAATTTGAGTCATCGAAAATCTTAATAGGACCGAGAATTTAAAGTGATTAAATACTTTATATAGCGGCTGGATAAATGGGAGAAGGACTTCTTGACGGCGCCTTGTTCTCCGTACCACGAGATGGGATATGCATTTACTCGTTACGTGCTTTTGAGCCTCAAAAATGTGAAGTATGCCTGCATTTATGATAGTTTTCCCAAATATAAAACATCATATGACAAAATTGGAAATAATATTTCAGACTTAAATTTATGAGTAATAAATGGGTCGAAGGAAGTTTGAAGGAGATCAATGTTACTAAATGGACATCAAGTCCAGTGAAACATAGTTTAGCTATTGGAAAAGGTGTAAGTACAAGATTGGATCGTGTTTCAATAGAAAAAGCGTGTTACTACAAATGTGAGAATTTAATGTTAATAATCCTACAAATAGGCCTATTTTTGTTTAATAGTTTTAAAAACATGCAATAAATATCACGAACATGAGAGTAGTAGTACAATACCTGATACAAAATATCCTGCTGCATATTTTTACAGAAAAATTCCCCTCTTGTGTGTAATAACCGCTTTGAAAAACACATGGCCGCATATTTTCTGAATTAAATCCGTTATATTTTCCTTAAGATTCTAGACACCGTTGTACTACAATATTGGCCATTTGAAAGGGATGCGTTGGCAAATCATGTAGCTCCAATTAGTTACTTCGATTCCTTCTCAATATTTTCAAGCAAGCCCATTAGAAACGGGCGTTCACAAAAGATCCTCTCCATCAAGGGACTCGAGAACACAGTTTGGATCTTCACCCTCTTGTCACTGATATTAGTTTCGCTTGTTTCTCTTGTGGCTGCCAGGAAAAGAATGAGATTCAGGGAGTCCAATTTGGGAATCTTCACGAAATTCATCTGGATTTATACACTGAGAGAAAAAACTACCGTTGAAATTACAGTAAATTCATGGAAGTAGAGTAGCCATGACTCTCCTGTAAATAAAACTCCTATCCGGTATAGTGTTTTTACACCTAAACATATGTGGTATTTACATTATCAATTCCTGTAAAGTTCATGGAGGCAGCTCTGTTAATTTAACAGCGAATTCTTTTTTAAATACATTAACTGTAAATGTAGATTTTACTAAAAACGTGTTGTTTTAACAACTAATCTCGTAGAAAATACATACAAAATTCCTGTCTATTTTACAAAAGGACCAATGCCGCTTACACAGAGCGTGTGGTAAAATTTACGCGAACTAAATAATTCGGTTTTACTGAATAGTTGAAGTAGTTTTATGATGAGTGTAGTAAAAAATACGTGAAATACTCCTGTTTATTTCACATAATTTATATGATAGTTCTAACAGAGGTCTCGTAAAAAATACGTTAATTGCTCCAGTTTATTTCACATCAGTTATATTGTAGTTTTAACACTGATCTAGTGAAAATTACGAGAAATACTCCTGTTTATTTCACATCAATAATATGATAATTTTAACAGGGATCCATTAAAAATACGTGAAATGCTCTATTTTATTTCCCTTCAAAGACATGATTGTTTTAACAGGGGTTTATTAAAAATACGTGAAATGCTCTAGTTTATTTCCCTTCAAGGACATGCACTTTAAGAAATCGTAGTTTTAACAGGGGTCTATTAAAAATACGTGAAATACTCCTGTTTATTTCACATCACTTATATGCTACTTTTAACAGGGATCTACTAAAAAATACGTGAAATGCTCTAGTTTATTTCCCATCAAGAACATGGTAGTTTTAACAGGGGTCTATTAAAAAATACGAGAAATACTCCTGTTTATTTCACATCACTTATATGCTACTCTTAACAGGGATCTACTAAAAAATACGTGAAATGCTCTAGTTTATTTCCCATCAAGGACATGGTAGTTTTAACTGGGGTCTATTAAAAAATACGTGAAATACTCCTTTTATTTCACATCACTTATATGCTAGTTTTAACAGGGATCTAATAAAAAATACGTGAAATGCTCTAGTTCATTTCACATAATTTATATGATAGTTTTAATTGGGATCTATTAAAAAAATGTGAAATTGGACAAAATTTATGTTGAGACAAATAGTTTTTATTGTACGTTTAAATTGTTCACAGCATATCACTTTTAATAAACGAGATGTACTTAATCCTGACCTAGAAAAGAAATATTTATGTGGTTTATACGATTAACAATTTTACACAACAAAATACGTTACTTTCAGTCCAATCCAATTCAGAGACTTTGTTGATAAATCCAATGACTTTTGGGTGAACATTATCTTTTTTGTTTTTATTTATTTTTGCCATAAATCTATGTGGAACAACAATAATTTTAATAATAAAACATGATTATATACTCAGACGAATCATTCCAGTTTAAGTACATAATCATAAATGTGCCAGTACGAATAATGTGCTACTAACAGTCTTCACAATATTCTGACCTTTATTATTATTTTTGAATTTTGTAGAAAAATCGGAACGAGAATAATTAAAATTAAGCGCGTGTTAAGATTACTTCCCTGAAGTTAATAGTTCTAAAACTTCGTCATTAAAGGGAGCATGCAATGTTGAAACAAATTCGGTTTGATTCATTTGGAATGATAAAAAAAGGCTCAAAACTGTTATTAAAAAGACTGCTTACTATTGATAGATACATTATACCTAGTTATGATTCACCATGTTATGATCAACTTATGCATTTATTATTAAATTATGTAATTAGCTATACCTTTGAAAAAATTCCATCGTTGAAATCACTCCTTCTGGATAGCATACATTTTGAATAAAATAGGTTGAAAATAGCATTGCCAGAGCAGTTCCAAGTTTTTTGACGTCAACGTGATTGTTGACTATTTTGCCATCAGATGCAAGCATCAGCCCAACAGCTTCTGGCAAGCTTTCCCCTGGAAAAATTTTAGATTTTTAGTCGATCGAATAAAATTTAATTCGAAGCATTTTATCTTACCATATACGACCAAGCAAGGGTGTAATGGCAGTTTCGTTTCCACTGTTTCTTCAGGAGTGCCAGGCTGTATAAGGATTAAATAATATCAGTGTAATTAATACAAATTGAAGGAGTATCTAGGCTAAGATTGCCACCGCCTGTGGAATCCTGGTGCAGATAATTAAGCTAGTGTTTATCGTAAAAAAGTGTTTACCTCAAAAACCGGGAAAATTATTTCAGGGTTTTCTTTGAAGTGGTTCATAATTAAACTTATGATAGTTCCAACCACCATCTTATCCTCTCGCTTTTCTTTTAGTTTTTCCATGCTCTTTTTGCATATTTCTTTTGTGCTTTTTGCAAAAAATAAGCAAAATATGTTGCTTCTTTTAATAAAAAAATTTTCAAAGAGAAGAAAAACATTCTTCCCTAACAGTTCTGTAATGTGTATTTTCATTCCCGAGGTTTCAAACAGAAATGGCCATAGTTTTATTATTTCCTCGATTTTTCTGCCATTGTTCAAATCCATCCTCTGAAGAACATAGCTTTGTAACATTTTAGCGTCCACTACATTTGAATTTGGTTCCATTTCTTTAGACATTTTAATTAAATTCTCCCTTATTTCTTCACATTTTTTATAATCCAAATCACTAATGTCTGGATTGAACTTAAAATCACTTTTTGCCATCAGGTCAACCAGATGCGTCTTTTTCTTTTTGATTTCTTTCATTCGTGGCATCACTTGCTCGCGTTCGCGAGAGAGATTTTCCAATCTTGTAATTAATTGCACCTCAAAACTATAGAAGCCGGAACCAATTACCTCTCCGTCAATTTCATCTTTAATCGCGAAAGGGAAGCTAGTAACAAATTTAGAAGCGACCTTTCGCATATCTCCTCGGCTTTCCTTACAAAAATCTTCTTAAGAACTCTTAAGAAAATTCCTTGGGAAATTTCTTTGGAAATCCTTAAGGCGTTCTTTAGGAAATTGGGGAATATTGGCCTCTTTTTCTTTGGAAATTGCTTTGGAAATATCTTTGGAAATTTCTTGGGAAATATCTTTGGAATTTGCTTGGGAAATATCTTTGGAATTTTCTTGGGAAATATCTTTGGAATTTTCTTGGGAAATATCTTTGGAATTTTCTTGGGAAATATCTTTGGAATTTTCTTGGGAAATATCTTTGGAATTCTCTTGGGAAATATCTTTGGAATTTTCTTGAGAAATGTCTTTGGAATTTTCTTGAGAAATGTCTTTGAAATTTACTTGGGAAATGTCTTTGGAAATTACTTGGGAAATGTCTTTGGAAATTACTTTGGAAATATCTTTGGAATTTTCTTGGGAAATTTCTTTGGAATTTACTTGGGAAATGTCTTTGGAATTTACTTGGGAAATGTCTTTGGAATTTTCTTGAGAAATGTCTTTGGAATTTTCTTGAGAAATGTCTTTGGAATTTTCTTGGGAAATATCTTGAGAAGTGGGTAAACTAATTTAGCCACTTGAAACGAGGATAGTTCTTACACGCAGAACCATATCCCAATACAGGGAGTGTAGTGAACTACACCCCATATAGGCCTAGCGAAGGAAGTTCTCGCATGCAGTGTGAAATTGCTTATAAAGTCAGACATTTAATCGACTTAAAACCATCCGTAAACGGCAGAAAGTTTTAACCTTGTGTAATTGTATGGTGTGCTATGTGGGTTTTGGAGGCTTTAACGGCCAAGCAGTAGATACAGACGTTGTTGTTAAATTTAATAATGTATATTCACTGAGAGTTTTTCAAGTATCAGAAACACGTTTAACCTAATTTTGTCTACAATGTTTTCTAAAAAATATTTATTTTGGACTCTAATTACGCTCGAAATAAAGATAAAACTTGCCATAAGAGAATTAAGCAAAAATTCCGACTGACAGCTTAGATTCCCTGTAAATCTAAACATAACGATTTTAATTATATACTCTTATTTTACTTTTAAAGAATTAGTGCCAGGCGGGAGTGTGGCGCACTCCTGTAAGCCAAGCTTCTGGGCGGCAAAGTTTGAGGGAATAAGACACATGCCGGCGATCCTACCCTATAGGTGCCGACTGCCCCGTGTCCACCGGAGGTAACTTGACCCCCACACCCCTTCCGTCACCTACCAAGTAAACCTCATTTCCTTCCCTGCTTAAACACATACTGAACCCTGACTAATCGCATCCTTGTCGCGGACGTATGTGCCCTACTTACATTGAAACATCCACAATACAAAAAAAAGAGTTAGTGCCATAATTTTCGTCATCCACAAACTTAAAGTGCGAAAAACTTTGGAAAATAAACCCTAAACCTTCTTTGGAAATTGATCTCAAGAATTCCTAAAGAATTTCGTTGGAAAATATTCCCTAGACGTTCTTTGGAAATTGATCTAAAGAATTTCGTTGGAAAATATTCCCTAGACGTTCTTTGGAAAATTATCTCAAGAATTTCTTTGGAAAACAACCCCTAGGCCTACTTTGGAAATTTATCTCTAGAAATCCTAAAGCATTTCTTTAGAAAATAATCCCAAGAAATTCTTTGGGAATTTATCTCTAGAATTCCTAAAGAATTTCTTTAGAAAATAATCCCTAGACCTTTGGAAATTTATCTCTAGAATTCCTAAAGAATTTCTTTAGAAAGTAATCCCAAGAAATTCTTTGGAAATTTATATCTAGAATTCCTAAAGAATTTCTTTAGAAAATAATCCCAAGACATTCATTGGAAATTTATCTCTAGAATTCCTAAAGAATTTCTTTAGAAAATAATCCCAAGAAATTCTTTGGAAATTTATCTCTAGAATTCCTAAAGAATTTCTTTAGAAAATCGGCCCAAGACATTCTTTGGAAATTTATCTCTAGAATTCCTAAGGAATTTCTTTAGAAAATAACCCCAAGACATTCTTTGGAAATTTATCTCAAGAATTCTTTAGGAAATTCCAAGGAAGTCTTTGGAAATAGTTTCTTTAGAAAATGATCCCAAGGGCTCCGTTGGGTTCCAAAGAAATTCCTTTAGAACTCTTAAGAAGATTTTTGTAAGGGTTGGTCTACTACAATGTTTTATAGCATCGTCCACAAGAGTTCTGACTGCTATGTTTCTGAATTTCAATTTCGGAGACAGTTTCACAGCACCAGTTAGCTTTGCTTGGGTTTGTTTAATGAATATTTCCATCGCGGAATATAGTTTTCACACCAAGTGCCGACGTTTGTTTTTTCAGATACCTACAGTTATAAAAATTGGATTAATTCCCAACCATGTGATTAATGGTAAACAAAAAGCTAAGGTCTGAGAATTTACCGTTGCGGTACTGGAATTGGAAGCCATTTCATCCGTTGATATATCCAAATCTAAAATTGAAACATGGATAAGATTACCCCCAAAATAAATATTTCATGATAAGTAAAATCAGAAGTCTATAAATAAAATCGAAATTGAAAAACTCCCAGTCATACTTCTTGGGTAGGGAGAAACGTTTTTTTTCTTTCCGATGGATATTTAAGGTCTGAGAAAAGCTACCACGAGGTTGCGAATGTATCGCGCTCCTTCAGTTCCTTTACACAAGAGAAGGTTGTCCCAGACCCCAATTTGGGTACTTCCTAGGCTAATTTAATGAACTTCTGATAACGTCTATAATACTGAAGCCGTCGATGAAACAATAGGTTTGAATTTGAAACGCGGTCCCCAACTGTAATCGTAGTAATAATTGACTAAGGGAGACTAAAGAGAGCTAGGTTTATTTGGAATTATTCTCATATTTGCGCGGCATAACGTCAGAGGTGAAATAATAAAGACCAAAAATTTTTAACACTGAGTCCGTGCTAGTTTGATAAATTCACGCTTAACAGTATTTCGTGAAGACCTTCCAATATACCAACCTTTTTCTGAAGAACAATTAATATAGTCCAAAAGCCTCCTCGACTGGATTGGTTTTAGAGGTGTTTTGTTGAGATCCATTAGTGTGATATATTTCATGTCTTCAACTTTCTCCACCCCTATTTCATCGCTTTTCAGATATTCAGTTATTTCAAGCACAAGGCCTTCTGCCAAACCAGGCAGAACTTTAATTAATAAGTTTTTTACATCGCAATTAGCCATCCTGAAAAACAATTGTATGTATGTATTTATTGATTTTTGACAACTTAATTTTACTGTGAAGAAGACTATCGAAAAGAAAGAAAACTACTTTAAAAATAGCTACTTAGAATTGTCACAATCTTAAAAAGTCAGGGTTTTACGCAGGATGTAGGATTACTCTTAACTTAAATTGCCAGTTCAGTAAGTACTGGTAAGACCCGATGACGTTAAAGATCGGCGTAAACGCTCTTTTCATTGCAAATTCCCTGAATTTGGGCACTCGTTTGCTTCGATTCCCAAACTGCGAACACGCATACGACATACACACACTCACCCTCCCACACACACACACACCCACCCCCACACACACAGACACGGCCGTTACAGAACCTCTCCTGGACTACGTCACACGGAGAGGTAAAAACTCATTAAAACTCTTTCACCGATGAAAATAAGAGTAGGATATAAAAACAAACCAACACTGTAAAAAAAGGGGTTCTTCGAGGGTTTTCAATAGAACTGTAACGTTCTTGTTGGAACGCTAAAGGTTCTCAGACGTGGATGAAGGTTCACAGTAGAACAGGAAGGTTCTTAGCAGATCGTATCTAATTAAAAGGGTTCTTGTAATAACGTTTGGGGTTTTAATAGATCCTTGAAGGTTCTTGAAAGAACATTCGGGTTCTTGAAAGATCCTTGAACGTTCTTGAAAGAACATTTGTGTGTTTGCGAGAGCCTTCACGGTTCGTGAGAGAACATTCAGGTTCTCGATAGATCCTTGAGGGTTCATGAAAAAAAATACGGGTTCTTGAAAGATCCTTAAAGGTTCGTGAAAGAACACTGTTAGAAAAAAAGGTGTTTCATGGGTGTTTGGAAATACCTTGAGTTGTTTGTTTTTCTTTTTAGAGTGTTTTCTAACTGAGATGGTGTTTTCTCCGTAAAAAGGTGCTAGTTGACTCTTTTTAGGTATTTTTAAAAGGAATTGGCGATTCACTGGTACGTAGAAACACCTTTAGGTTTTATTAACTCTTCCAGGTGTGCTTTAATCTGCAGGGTGTTTTTGTTTCAGTTGGAAGGTGTTCTATCAATGGGTGCTTAGGAAAACGGCACGGTGTAAATTGACCCTTATTGAAATGTTTTTAAACGGAAATACAAGCCGCGTTTACACGAGCTTGCACAACGTTTGCCAACGCATTGGAAACGATTTGAAACCACGAGTAAACACAACCGTTTTTAAATGAACCAATTCCGAATCGCATTGTTGTTTAATATAAAACTGTTTGAATGGTGCTCATAAACACCTTAGGGCTTTACTTAACACTTTTTTACCTCATATGGTGTATTTTAAGTTTTCGATATGAGCTTAGAGCGTGAACGGTGAAGAGAGAAATCATCTACTAATTCTACCTGCATAGTGAAACATTCTAAAAAAAATCCCAAAGATTTTAAAAATCAAAAATAATTTATAATTCTTCGGTCTGCCTTATACAAAACATCTGAGGGGATTCATACTTTTTTGATTTTTCAATCATTGGAAAATAATTCTCGGAGAGTTCAAAATGCTGGGATGTCTTGGAATTAGAGGAATTCATAAAATCACTTGAATTTTCCCGTAACACAGGTTTTTACCTCTCCGAGTGACGATGACGTCACGAAGAGGTATAACATTGGACGTGTCTGTGTGTCTGTCTATCACCACGTTCGCTGTTGGCAAATCGGAGCAACCGTATTCGCAATTTTCGGATCGCGTTCGCAGTTAACAGAAATTGGGAAAATTCTACTTCATTACGCTCTCTCTCCACCCTTGTCTTTCCTATGGTAATACCACATACACGCCAATCTGTACTTATTGGCTTCTGACAACACCATCATATATTGGTCTTCTGTGTATACCACATACACGCCAATCTGCAACATTGGCTTCTACTCCATTATCATCGTTGGGGTTAAGATGTACGCGCGATCGGCTACGGTTACGAGAAACGTTCAGCCTCCCAATGGCAGGGCTTCCACCAAATGCTCACGCAATTGCGCTTATTCTTATCATTTGTGAATGAATCGCCTTATATACCCTAAATTTCCAAAAATTGTGAAAACGGTGTACGCTAGAAGTCAAACGTCAACAATAGCTATGTTTAAATTCATTTTAAGAATATTGTTTCTTAAAACGGCTTAACTTGAATAAAGGTAAAATACTGACGATTAAAAAAATTAATATCAGTTACATTTATTTAATTTTTTAAGATATTCTTCTTTTCTTTGGAACGGCACAAGTGAAAGTCGATATAGAACGAGTAATGAAGATTGCATATGAATAGAAGCACAAGGTTAATATAAAGCGAGTAGGATGAATTGATCTTTTACAAAATCATAACATTTTCTTATTCCTGAATATTAAATGAAAATATGTTAAATATGTTTCGGCATTACGATTCCTTTAGTAGTTTTGTAGCTATAAAGCTCTGTTTCATTTCAATATTCCAAGAAATTATTTTATATTAATATTTCAAATTTGGTGTTTACTCTTTAATTCAGCTTTACTACATTTATATATAGTGTTAACTTATACTTCATGGTGAAGTGTTTTTAAAGAGTCACCAAGAGAGTAAAATTGAATATCATTTTCATGATTGCAACCAAACACTATTAAAATAAGAACCTCTATGAGGTGGTCATATGATATAATATATTTCCAACGGATTTGAAACAAACGAGGGTTCTGAGTCAAAATAAATCAGGTTCAGATTTGAACTAAACCGGAGTCAGAGTCGAGCTACACGGGTTCTGGGTTGACTGCAACACGGTTCTTAGGCGACCTCAACACGGATTAGAGTCACACTTCATGGAATTCTTGGTCTAACTCAATACGGTTCTTAGCCGTACGAAACAGGGTTCTTAGGCTAACTCGACAGGGTTCAGAGTCAAACTCGACAGGGTTCAGAGGCAAACTCGACAGGGTTCAGAGGCAAACTCGACAGGGTTCAGAGGCAAACTCGACAGGGTTCAGAGGCAAACTCAACAGGGTTCAGAGTCGAACTACACAGCGTTCGGATTATAACTAAACAGGGTTCTGGGTCGAACTAAACAGGGTTCTGAGTCGAACTAAACTGTGTTCCGGGTTTAACGCAATACAATTCTTAGCCCTACGAAGCATGGTTCAGAGTCGAACTCAACACGGTTCTCAGTCAAACTACACATGGTTCCGATTACAACTGAAGAAGGTTCTGATGCACACGCCACATGATTCAGGGAGGAACCTAATACGGTTCCAAAAGAAACTAACTTGGTTCAAAGAAAAACCCCAGTTCGGATCGTAGATGAACTCCTTAGAGCTTTATAGAGAACTCATATCAAAGAGTTCTATGCAGATCAAAAAAGGGTTTAAAATAGGGGACAAGCGTTAAGAACCCATTTCTCGGCAAAGTAGAACCTTTTTTTCTTAGAGTCAAGTAATGAAGCGTCATATAAGTTTTAAAAGTCCTCTCGAAACAGTTTGTGAAAATATTTATACAGCTTATAATGACATGAATAAATATTGAAAATACTTATTTAAAATATGAAAATGCAAGGATGTCAAAACAAACCAAGTATTGAAGCGTAGTAATAGTTTCCAAAAGTCCATTACCTTTTCCTTGATCGTTGTTTAAATATTTTCATCCACGAAGACAGGCTATATTTGTTTCGAAACACATTTTAGGACAGGACAAATTGATATCTACACGCCTGAATATGGTTAAACGTGCTTGACTCCGATAACCTGATCATGTATATATTCCATCTCGTTCCAGTTAAGAAAAATAATTATAATGAGTTTTTGAATTTGATAATTCAGAAGAAATTAACGAAAAACGTTCTCAAAGCCCAATTATTTATTTCTAGCGGTTCTTAACGACTAAGCATGTCTTTTCCCAATTAAAGAATTTGTGAAATCTGCCTACTTCTAGTATGCGGTTATATGTATGTTGCGAGATATATATCATGTCAACCTACCTTGAATGAACCCTACAAATAGTTTACTACACCCTTTTCGTTTTATCGTAATGGTCGTATATGCTACGAAAGGACAAATGTAACAATTTTGTTTGAAGGCAAGGGGGATATCAGTGGCGTCCCTTGATTTTTGTCTATCCGGTCACCGGTTTTAGCTCCACCCTCTTGTAATTGGATCCTGCTGTCAAATACGAGGGTCGGTCATTCATGAAATCCCGTACGCTACCCGTGAAATCCAATTTTAGAAATCCGAAAAAGATTTCGAAATCAAATAAAAAATCCGATATCAGCAACGAAATCACAAAATCAGTAAAAAAAATCACAAAATCAACAAAGAAATCATGAAATCAACATAGAAATCACGAAATCAGAAGCGAAATCACAAAATCAGAAGCGAAATCACAAAATCAGAAGAAAATCAGTAAAGAAATCGTGAAATCCATTACAAAATTCACGAAATCCAAAATCAAAAGAAATCACAAAATCCGACGAAATTACGGGGAAAAATCTCAAAATCCGAGGAAATCACGCGAAAAACCTCAAAATCCAACGAAATCAAGGGAAATATCGCAAAATCAGTCGAAATCACGGTAAAAATAGCAAAATCCGACGGAATCACGGGAAAATCTCAAAATTCAATGAAATCCATTGGATTTTATCGAATTCTGAAATGAAACATAATCTGACGAAATCAAACGAAATCCGACGAAATCTAATTGGATTTCGAAATCCCGTACACTTTTTGCTTTGCGCCATCTATCGGATGATGCAAAGGTTTAGTCCGACTATTTTTTACGGCTGGGCGCGCCTTTTTCCCCCATTTTTCCCCACTTTTTCCCGTGCGGAATTCAGAAATTTTTAAAAAAGTACTTAGTATCACACTTAGGTGGCTCTGCAACGTGAAAGAATTTTATTTATTTATGAAATTATTTTCCTCCTCGACCGGGTTTCGATCCCGCACCATCCACAGAGCTCTCACTCCACGGATTGATGCCTTTACGCTCTCGGCCGTCTAGTCATATTAACAAGCTCGAGTTATGTTGCTTAAACCTAGCATCTCTCTCACGTCGGCGGCCGGCGCGTTCTTCTCGCGTCTTGCTTAGTTGGGGCAGGGAGGAGGGAACTTTGTTCGAGGCGGTGTCGCGGCGAGTCTCGCGTTTCCATGGTAGCGCGCCTATACAATGCCGAGAATTGAAATCTCTTGGCGGGAAATTCGCGAATGGTAGATAGGCAGTTTAAAACGGGTAGCGCTACAATTATAAAATACGTCGCGTTTTTAGCATTAGAAGGTTTACAAAATAATTTTAGGAATTGTACTCGTCGGAAAGTCTGAAATATAATAAAAACTAAACACATTTTTAAAGTAAGAGATATTTGATTTGTAAACCAAAAGAAATTAATACCGTAGTCTCTGGAGAGTGTATCAGGGAAACCTCTGTAACTAAGCAAGTTTATGATATTACCATCTCTGTAAGTGTTCGAATTAAATAAATATATATTTATATTGTAAGTTAATTAAATTAACTTGCAAGTGCTTCCAGACAGACACATTTTTGAGGTTAACCATACCTGTACATTTAATTTGGGAATTTAGGTTTTGGGATTAGATAAGCTAAAGTCTAAAAACTTATTTTTTCTCTTTAAGCGCGTTACAATTTTGGACAAACAAAAACGATAATTTGATGTTTAATTTTAGTATTGGCATTCGCAATAAAATCTTTCTATTAACGTTTGATTACTCAAATAATACTAATAATAAATTTTACGAAGCACAAGCACTTTCTAAGGTTCTTTTCACTTTTCAGTAACAAATTTTGACAATGAAAAATTATCATTTCAAGTTTAAATTTGCCTAAAAACGATAATGATAATTTATTTAATTAACTCTTAATTGGATTCTTTTCAGTTACATATTTGCCAAAGACAAAATATCGTTTCAAGTTTAAATTTACCTATAAACGTTAATAATAATTTATTTAATAAACTCTTAATTTTAACTAATTTTAACAATTACTAATCATCACTTATGATCACTAACTTTAAGAAAAAAAGTTCAATATTATTTTTATAAACGTAATCAAAATAAGCATTGTTAACATGATAATTCAAAACCGAATACTACAACTTCACATTAAGTAATGAGTTTAGAAATAAATGTACATGTTTCTCTCACCAGAAGGAAAACCATTATCTAGACATCAAGAAAAAATATCAATATCATCATCCCATTCGTAAACGCAACAGTTATGAACCAAATTTGAAAATTTGCAAAAAAATATCTTCGAACTCACTTCCTTGCTGATTGCAGACGCTTTTCTATGCCTAGCAGCCTACCGGCGTTTCCCTATTGTAGCGTCATCTACGTACACTACTATTTTAGCAATTTGGAAGAAATAATTATTCATTGTTAACTATCTATTAAATTTAGTTTTTTAATTGTAAATTTTATGTATGAGCAAAACAGTTTAAAATTACTTTGGCATATGTATTAAAATTAGGCCGACATGATGGCGCTAAATAGAGCCTAGATCTGACTTAGATAACCAGCCTTCTGGTAGGCTGAAGTTCTGAAGGTTCATTCCGACTCTCAGAGCATTCCACCCCCATTTTTCCTTATAACTACACCCCCAGTTCAAAGAATTCGATTTACATGTAATTGAAGAAAATTCGAAGGAACCGAAAATTAACATTAAGTTTTATGGGAGGAGGTAGGTATTTTTGCCAGATCCTTTCTTTGACCTATTGATTCAAATGACCTTAAATTGTAGTGAGACGTGTGTTTCAATGTGTTTTATTATACTAAGAAAGATTAAAGCTTTTTTGTGTAAAAATTATTTCCAAGGCCAAACTGATGATATCTTCGGATCTACTGATCCAAATGTCCTGAAATTTCACCCTGAGGTGTGTTACAATCTATTCTATTATATTAAATAGGATAAATATTTGAATAAAAATTAATTTCTAAAGTAAAAATTGTAAATTCAGTATTTCTAATGTGAAAATTGTAAATTCAGTATTTCTAATGTGAAAATTGTAAATTCAGTATTTCTAATGTGAAAATTGTAAATTCAGTATTTAATCCACAATTCAGTACTTACAACCATTTTCCAAGAAAGAAACCCATCCCCATCCTTGTCCAAAACAGGCCTTTTAGAGAGTAATAGATTATAAAACCAAGACCTCTTGAACCAATATTCTTAGATTTGTAAACGTGCCGAGGGGCAGGTCTCGCGAAACCTGATCAGTTGAATAACACATATAATGAGAACGTTCTGCGTTCGTTACCAAATGATACTGATAAAAAATTATTGCATTAAAATGTAAGGTCTCCCTCGCAAGAAGCTTCAGAATGTCATCGAAAAAGTAGAGTACCGCTGAGAGGAAGCTTTTTTCTTCTTGGACCTGCTTGACAACTAAGTATAATTTAAAACTATATCTCAAGTAAATCCTGGTTTTTTACCAACAGTAACTGATATTGTGATACTTTTCCCCCACCCTTTCAGTTAGTTTCTTAATCATGATTTTTCTACTCTTCATTGTTTTTCAAAATATGTAATATTTCCAATAAATACAGTTTTGAACTAAAATTGCGTTAACATAGTAACGTTTACTTGGTAGAAACACAAGGGCTTTTCTGAACTTTCCCATTTAGATGTGTTGTAAGCTTTATGGCCTGTAATTTGGTTTAGTTACAGGATTTTTAGTGCCATGTGTAAGCGATATGTTTAATCTTGGAAAGGGCCTGAAAGTACTAAATTTATCATTTTGACAAAACTAATTAATTTGAAAGTTTTTAACCATTTTTAGATATAATAGATAGTAGCACATCTCTTATTAAAGTTTCATTACATTTGGACCATTAGACCTAAATATATTGTGGATTGAATACTGAATTTACAATTTTGGCATTGGATATTATTTATCAACAAGAGGAAAAAAATGATACTTGAACTTCATATCACATTATTTGTGTTTTTGCTTTTGCGCTTCGAGTTGCAAAACTATTGGCCTGACCCTTGCTAGCAGGCTGGCTGGGTGCCTTTCCGCCCTTTTTCCCGCGCGGAATTAGATTTAAATTTATTAATAGCATTTAGAACCATACTTATGTGGCTTTGCAACGTCAACGTATTTTATTTATTTAAGAAACTATTATGATTAGTCATGGTAAGTAATTGACTACACTTATTATAAGTTAAAACAACAGATAATTAAATAAATTATTAAGAACGCTTACAGGCAAATTTAAACTTCAAATAATAATTTTGGTTTGTCAAAAATTGTATGTGAAAAGAACCTTACAAACTGCCTGGTCCAATTTATTATTAAGGGTTATTTGAGTAATCAGACGTTAATAGAACGATTTTGTTGCGAATACTAATGCTTATAATTTAATCTACAAATTATCATGTTTGTTTATAAAAAATTGTAACTGAAAATAACCGTTGAAACTGCTTTGTCGAAACTATCATTGAGTTTATCAAACCGCACTAGAAAGATTTAATTGTGAATACTAATTCAAAAATAGTTTGTATAGTATAAAACAACTGTAATTGTTTTTGTTAAAGAATTTATTTTAAGGTCAATGAATATATTAAACCAAAGTCATACTAAATTGATTTTGTTCATAATCGAAAGGATATTTGATAAAGAAAAAGAGAATACCGCCAAAAATATTTGCCGGAATCACACCAGTTCTAGCCAAAAGAGGGCGCGCAAAGCATAATATGGCCGGGGCCATCTTGTTCCTAAACGTTGACCCCTCGCTTTTGGTCCTTCCATAAAATACTTTTAGAGAAAACAATTCAATTTTCCCTAAAAAACCGAATGGAAGAAATATTTAACTCGAGCAATCGCTACAACTTGAATTTTGCATTTTCAGATGAGGTAAAAATTGACCACTTCTACGGAAAATTAGGCGTAGCATTTATTACGTTTAATTGACCTATATATTTTCCCCAATATTGTTGAGATTCTTGTATGGTAACTTTAATTAACAATTTATTTCATCTCAGTATTTCTTATATTTAAGCTATCACGATTAAACTTTTATTTACCGCACTAGTTTAATACATCGTTTCCAGAATTTATAAAATTCACACGTGATTCAGTTTAAAGATCACTCAATATAAAGTGCGTATTGGTCAACCTCTTCAGATCGAAAAGATCTTGTTTGAAACAGTAAACTAAATCCCCTTTATAATTTGACTGCTTCGAATATGTTACATAAAATTTAAAAAATTAAATACATTCTCACCAGATAAAAAAAGATGAAGATTGTTTTAAATATCTTTAATTTAATCTAAGTTTTCGTAAAACTAATTAAAGACATTTCGGCAATTCTCTCTTCATTAACAATTTTATATATATTTCTTATGAGGAAAATTTCCAAAACTGTAAAGTTGTGAGCACAATAGCCACAGTGTTGGTTTTTGAAAATGTTTTTAAAGCCATATATATACCATTTTTACCAAATTATGAGTATTTACGAGCAAAGATTCACTGACAGCATGGCTCTAATTTGAGTCATCGGAAAACTTATTTGGACCGATAATTTAAAGTGAATTAATACATTACCTAGTGGCTGGATAAATGGGAGATGGACTTCTTGGCCGAGCCATATTCTCCTTACTACGATATGGGATATGCATTTGCTCGTTACGTGCTTTTGAGCCTCAAAAATGTGAAGTATGCCTGCATTTATGATAGTTTTTCCCAAATATAAAACATCATATGATAATATTGGGAAATAATATTTCAGACTAATATTTATGATAATAAAGGGGTCGAAGGACGTTAAAGAGAGATCAATGTTACTAAATGGACATCGAGTCCTGTGAAACATAATTTAGCTATTGGAAGAAGATTGGATCGTGTTTTAATAGAAAAAGCCACTTACTACAAATGTGGAAATTTAATGTTAATAGTCCTACAAATGTTTTTTTTTAATATTTTCAAAAATATGCATTAAATGTCATGAACATGAGAGTAGTAGTACCTGATACAAAACATCGTGTTTTAAATTTTTACAAAAACGAATCCCCTGATGTGTGTAATAACCGCTTTGAAAAACACATGGCCGCCTATTTTCTGAATCAAATCCATTATATTCTATAAGAGCGGTAGCTCTCTTAGATAAAACTTAGACTTCATACTGGCTTTAATGTATAAGGTAGAGTTTTTGATTGGATATAACTTTTTTGTATCGTATTAACTGTTTTGAAACAATTCCACCGAACTACAATTCGGGCCCTCATTATATGGTTAAAATTTCAAAGAGATCCATTTAGTAGTTTATTTTATAAAAAATAAAGTTGCAAAGGGTGGTTTTCATTTCAATAAAAATAATCAGTCATTTTGACGAAAACCTCGAAATTTTTCCATAGATATAACATGGGAAAATATTTTACAAATAACCATTTTGTGGAAGCCGTAATGCAAAAACTATACGTTTGTTTGACTTGAAAATGGCTGTAAACGAAAGCCTGGCATTTAGATTTTCCGCTTTCCAATTTTCATTGATTAAATTTAATTAAGTTTAATTAAGTTTAACTTCAAATTTTCAAAACTATTCCAATCTGCGATATTTTAGCACGGATAAGAGTCAGTTTATGATGTTAGCACGGTTAAGGATACTTGGTCCAATTTTCATGGTGGTTGTGTTAGCTAACAAGTTAAGTTGGAAAAGGACCCCACACATATATTAAGTTACCAAGTATCCCTTGAAGATACTATTTATTTCTGAAACTGCTATATAGAGCCAAATACTTGAGTAAATAATGTAGAGAAATATTTTGACCTTAATGAAAATTTGGTGAAAAAAACTAAGATAAGAATTTTTTTAAAATAATCGATGTTTTATGATCATGTCTTCAAAAATGAAAATTTTAATATCTGTACTTCAGGCAATTCATTTTCTACACTTATCTTTTACATTTTCCCGTCTTTGTCTACAATGCCAGTTTTGATTAATTTCCTTAAGATTCAAGACACCGTTGTACTCCAATATTGGCCATTTGAGAGGGATGCGTTGGCAAATCATGAAGCTACAATTTTCCCACCATAGAAGCATAAATTTATAATTGAAGGTCGATTGATAGCATAAATATTGCTATATAACCTTCAATGGATATGCTGTTCTTAAAATAAAATATAATCTAAATTTTTCAAAGATAGTGTATATAGTGAAATTCGTTTTTGAGGTTATTACTTACAAACGTCATTAATAGCTATGTTTAAAATGATTTTAGGAATGAAGTTTCTTTTAACGTTTTAACTGGAATTAAGGTAAATTCATGACGATTAAAAAAATTAATATCAATTATATTCAATAAATTATTTAAGAAAACCTCTTAATTGCGTCTCGACTCGGAGAGGTTTATTTTTGGTTTCCCAACTTGTTATCAAATATCGCTCTAAATTTCAAAGGCAGGGCGTTACGCGATTGGGCAGAGGAGCTAATTTCTAATCATTCATGAGATTTCAAACTAAATTGAATTTTAAAATCATTCGGAAGAGGTATTTAAAAGTTGCCTTCTTTAGCAGAATTCAGTCTTAGAAAGGGTAAATTTTAACCTAAGAAAAGTGTTCTCTTCCGTACTAAATATTTTCATATTCAACGTACCTTGGAGCCATTAATAAGGATGGGCAAAGGCAGAGACAATTTTGACAAGGTCATCAAGAGCAAATGAGGATTTTATTTTTTGCAACAAGAAGTTGCCTTCGATTATTTTCATACCATGTTCAACACTTCTTGGGCGAGAAGCAGTCTCCAAGTTCACGAGTCCGTCCAACTGAGGTCGGGAAGAATTTTATCGTAAAATTTAATTCGAAACAAAAGTTTTAAATTTTTTGGAACTTAAGGTCCGTTACTCAATTGAATATATCAAGTGGAAGAAACAGTTGAAAAGCGCGGCTGATTTGGACCTGCTGAGTAGCGTCGGGAATATTCTTTTTACTTTCTTCTCATGCTGTTTTCGGGAGCGGTCGCCTTTGCCATAACCGAGATAAGATGGAAAATTGAATCCGCCACGAAACGAAATGGAATTTCTCGAAGATAAACTTGCTTTCGAGTGCATGGGACCGATAGGGCCAGACATAATGAAATTTTAGCCCGAGAGCGAGCTAAACTATGCCATCAGGATAGAACAGAATTTCACCGTCGACTAGACGAATCTCTGAACAATCACAAGCTGCTGCATCCAAAAATTCCAAATGCTATTGAACATCCAGAGGGTTTCAAATTCTTGCATCCTGAATTTAACTTTTCATTCAATCAGATTATCTAAAATACCCACGACAGTATTACGCGAACAACAGTGGTTGTGAATCACATAAAAGCCACAATGATTAACTCTTCTTGGCCCATTTTATTTGCTTTGCTGTTCTGACGCTAAATATAAATGAAACTTATCGATTACAAAGGGTAATCTACGGTATTGGACAACAAATGCGTGTAGGTGTAAAAATTCCGAGACTAAAGTTTCGAACCCATCTGTATTGTTTCCAAAATTTGGGAAATTCGAACTAATTCTAATTTCCCAGTTAATTTGTTATTGCAATCACTGAATATTTACGTGATATCATACGAACTGTTTTATAGAAGCCATTTATGCTTTTGTATTGTAATCAAAGTCGCTAATGTGGCACTACTAGTATGACGAAGGCCCCTTTAAAAACGAATAGCATCGTCGTAGAAGTTGCTTGATAGTATGTGGCGTACTTATACTAAATAGTATTGGCAAACTTATGATTAAAATTGACCGGGTGTACGACTAAATATTGAAAATACTCATATGAAGATACAAGTAGGATGTCAAAACAAACCAAGTAACGAAGCGTGATAATAGTTCTAAACAGTCCTTCGAAACAGAGAGCATATGGTGTTAGAATGCACCAAACATTTTTATACAGTGTAAGAGAGATAGAATATTACATAATGGGTCAATTTATATTTATAGTGGTTTAAAAAGAATAAGTATGTAAATTAACATTTAAAGGTTAATTTAATTGCAGCTCAGAATTTAGGCGAGGCATTATGTTGTCGAAATTTAATAGGCGTATGTTACCGTAAATAGAGGAGCCTAATTTTCGATAATTCAACGCAATTTTTTTAATTCTATCAAAGCTGAATATCATTAAGCGAGAGTCTATCTTGAGAATCCTGAAAAAGTTTCAAAGTTTGATATTGGTGATTTCACGCAAAATTTCTTCCGCAATTTATGATCCTGTAGTAGACAAAGAAATTGCTATATTTATCCCCTTGAAAACTATAAATTTAAATAAGGCTTAAATAGCTATGAACCTATTTTCGAGCGGTCGGGAATTTTTTCACTACTTGCAGTACCACTTCAAAGATGAAAACCAACGCTGCCAAAGTGTTTCCAACAGCGAGGACTCGAAACACGGAACAGGGAAAGAACAAGTCCATGGGTTCGTCCAATATCAAACTGTCAGACTCGAGCAGGTAATTTCTAGCTTTGAATTTAGCGTTAAAGAAATGTGTGGAAAGTAGACTAGTTTCAAATATTCTTTCGATACTGTGAACAAAAAAAAGATTAAATAATAAAATTAATCGAGTGGTTTAGGACAAATTACTCTAAGAATAATACTACCTAAGCTAACCGTCACTGCTTTAATATGTAACGTGTAATTTTAGGATTCTCAAAAAATTAAGCGTATTCACCTCAAAATATTAACTTCTAACAAATAAAATCTTAAATTATCGTTGCACTATAGTTCTGGGCTACTGAGGCTCACTATATAGAGTCGTAAAAGTGAAATAATAAAGATCCATAATAAAGTGATTTTGAATGGAATGCGCAAGCCAATATCGAAAAAATAAGAGGTTAATTGAACTACTTTAACCTAAGATGATACCCTCTTGCTATCACGATTATATTTCTGAACTTTTCGGAAACTCGGATAAACTAAATACCAAGTTAAAACATTGATACTTTAACGAATGGTCTTGATAAGAGATTAAGTATGTTTTGAACAATGTTCCGTAATGTAAAGCGCTAAAAAGAGTTTATACATATTAAAAAACTGCGAACTTAAATGCCCTACTATGAAGTAAAGTTTCATCGAAAAGCGACGTTTTACGATTGGGATAGAGATTGCTTCAGAAGACTTACGTGTAGTCGATATTTTCCAAGATTTCTCGAGGAATATTTTTGTTGAAAAACATATGGCCGAAAGTAGGCTCGTAGGTTTCCTTTCCCACATAAATCCGTCTTTGTTGATCATCCAGTAGTTTCTTTAGTTGAAACAAATGTCCTTGACCTGAGTCCCAAAACATTTGTGTTTGATCAATAATAACACCTTTGCCATACGCCAATCCTTTCATAACATTCGGATCATTAAGGAATTGAAAAGTTCCCCCTTCTTTTTTCCATAAAGCTGAATACGCAGAATCGTTATTCTAAAATTTAAAATGCGAACCAATAATTACTTCTGCCGAGATAAACATGTCAGTAAACACCTGTCATGTAATCGACTCCTTTTTAGGCCATCGATTCCAAGTTATACCAAAGTCAATGACCTCACTGGATAAAAATTAAGCCCTAGTTGGACCATTATTGTTTTTAAGAATTCTAACTTTGCGCGTGCCTTAAAAGAAATTGTAGGAACTAAAATGCAAGGCTTAACGAAGAACCTTTGGATTATCCACGGTTAAGAATAATGTTTTCAATTTCAGTATTTTTGAAATATCGTGGGATTCTGGTTTCTTTATAATCTCGTTACGCATCACCTCACAAATAAACATTTCATTATCTTTCGCTTTTGAAAAATGATTAGCCTGACTCTAATCGTTCCATTTAAAAGTGTATGATTGAGATCACACTATTTTTCTAACTTTTAAATGGTTTTGAAACATTTTTTTTAATCTCTGATGTGAATTAGAGAAAAAGAGTCCATACAAATTATCAGCTTCATACCTGGGTCTTGTCTTTGTTTTGTGAAAGGCATAGCTATTGAACCAGGAATACATAGATTTAGTACTTGGAATCTATAAGAGGCCATAGACCCCATAAAAATATCTGATTGACCGTGAGGGGAAGCGCCAAAAACTTTTAAACCACTTGCGCCTCCTTCCTCGCATTGGCGGCGCCAGAATTATTTTCAGTGTAGGCTGAAGGTAATTTTAGGGCCCTTAGTAGGGTTTTCCAGCTTTCCATCCCCTTCTTATTAAATATCGTAATTTCATTCAAAGAAAAAGTTCGAGTAATTTTATTGTATAGCTCTGTTTCAGAAAAGAGTGAAAATAAGAAGTCAAAATGTTTTTATTATAAACTAAAATTCACCCTCCTTTTACTTTTAGCAAATTCGTCTACTACTAACATTGTGTTGTTACTAAGTTTATTGCTTAAATCCCGATTTATCGAAACGAGAACAAGATTACATAGCCTATTTTCTGCCATCGTTGTTCTTAAAAATGTTTTTATTCGGTTTAGAGCACTGAAATTCCGCTCACTCGTAGCACTGGATACTGGAATACACAGAACTATACTAAAGTATTTTATCAAATCTTCAAAACCGCTTTTCATGTTCAGGAGATACTTATAGCAATCTAATGCATTTTCGAAAGTGTCAGAGTTTAGTAGGTTTTTGGCAACCTCAATTTGGCATTTTAAAGATCCGAAGTTAAATTCAAATCTATCGCGGATTTTGCAAAACGAAATTATGTCATCTGGGTTTAAGAAATTAGAGTCTTTGGGATCCGAAGCTGAGAGTTCTTTTAACAAATCTGAAGTTTCAATCAACCTTTTCTTCATTTCCGAAATAAATTTATCGAGTACCTCAAAAAATTCCATCCTTAGTTTTTGTTTGATTGAAACAACATCGCTTTCTCTTGAACCTGTGGTTTGATAAACCACACTGTCCTTAAGCCTTTTGTTTTGAGTAACTTTTCGCTTTGATCTGGCGGCTATCCCTAGAAGACTGGTTTTGGGATTGGATGCGCTATTTGGATCGGGGACTGATAAGAAAATTTTAGTAGCTAGCTCTGCTGCTTCATCCCACATTAAGTCAAATTTAGAGGGTTCTCTCATTCCCTCCAGTGTAGCAATTGTAGCTTTACTGAGCGCTACTACCTGTGTATACAATAACTTAGAGCTTTGTAGGTATTGTGATAAAGAATTGGTGGTCTCAAGTACTTTGTCTAGAATTACAATCATTACCAAATTATCGAAATTCAGCAGTTGTGAAATGTAGCCCCGACATTCAGCGGCTTCTTCAGGTTTTCCCATCTCTATAATGTTTTCCAAGGCTAAAATGGTTGAGTCTAATTTTGATCTAAAATAGTGTATTCCTTTTGTTTTTGCTAGACCACCTTATGTCACAACTTTTCGGTATTCTTAAAATCTCTTTATGGCCTAGTTCTTTCTGAGCATTTACAAAACATTCGTTTCTGAGCACAGAATTGCACTGAAAGTTGTATATGGCCTGTAAAAGGCCAAGTAGTTCTCTTACTCGAGCGATAGACATACAAGAATCTGCTAAAACTAAATTTAATCTATGAGCGTAACAATGTACGTATGGACAAGGTCCCTCAATTGCGGATTGAATGCGTTTTTGTACATCGTTTTTTCCCCCAGACATAACACTAGCGCCGTCGTAGCTTTGAGAAACGCATTTTCTTATATCAAATCCGTTTTCCGATAATATTTTTAAAATCTCCGAACTAATTGACTCTGCATTAAAAACGTGCAAGTCGGAGAAACTGAAAAATCTTTCCTTAACATCTTCTTTGCAAAGGTACCTAAGACACAAGCTTAACTGCTCCGTCCCACCCTTATCTCTTGACTCGTCACCTATTATTGAAAAGTACCCGCCAGAATTATTAATCTCATCTACTATCATTTTTTGAATTAGATTTCCGCAGATGTTTATAATTTCGTTTTGTATAGTGCCGTGAGTGTATTTTGCATTGTTAGACATACTTTGGGATTTTAAATTTAAATCTGGGCAATGTTTTTTTAAAAATTCTAAGATCTCGATAAAGTTACCCCGGTTTTCGCTCATTTCATTTTCATCATGACCCCGGAGAGCTATATCTTGCTGAACACAAAGTAAAACTACATCGACGTGGTATGACAAGACTTCCCTATTTCTAATTATATTTTCTTTTTGCTGGTTGTTTATTTTACAAATTATTGAGCTGGCTCCGTCCTTTTTTGTTTGCAGGTAATTCATGTACTTTTCATAACATGTGTGGTGAGATGATCCTTCCTTTTCAAAATGATCTTTAAATTTTGCTGCTGCATTTTTCCAGTCGAAAAAACCTTCCACAAAATAATTTGCTTTCGATACTGAGAAATGCCTACAGCAAAAACAATAGGCCTTATCCCTTTGCACTGAATATTCTAACATGGGATACTTAAGTAACCATGCAGAACTGAAACTTCGATTTTGAGAACCTCGGTACGTCTTTGGATAAGATTTCAAAATGGGTTTAACTGGCTGAGAATCCTTATCAAGACTAATGTCTGGTGCGAAATACGATTGGTGTTGCTCTGGAGGCGGAGGCTGTAGTAAAGTTACAGTGTCGGTTGTCAAGGTACAAATTTTACAACTTTCACCAGTAGAACTCTTCGGGTTATACTGCGTTGCATTTATAGGGTCAAGTAGAAGATCAGATTTATTCTCAATTTCATGTCGAGAACTTGACCCACTTGCACAAGTAAGGGTCCTGGACGAACTGCTCCTTTCACCGAGTGTCCCCAATTCAGTTTTGGTGGATAAGGATGTCTCCACAGTCATATGAGACCCAGGGGGAAACCACTAAGAAAATTTTGTACACCTGATTTCAGATTTCAAATGACTTCAATTGAACTATCATAGACTTCATTTGATTTCAAAGACTTCACTAACTGTATTTGATTTCAAATGACTTCAATAAAATTTATAAAGACTTCAAGAGACTTCAATATAATTTATAAAGACTTCAAGAGACTTCAATATAATTTATAAAGACTTCAAGAGATTTCAATATAATTTATAAAGACTTCAAGTGACTTCAATATAATTTATAGACTTCAATATGACTTCAACATAATTTATAGACTTTAATATAGTTTGTAAAGATTTCAATATAGTTTGTAAAGATTTCTAGTGACTTCAACATAATTTAAAGACTTCAAGTGACTTCAATATAATATGTGAAGACTTCTAGTGACTTCAACAGAATTTATAGACTAAAGCCGATTTCTATTTTTTCTCAAGACTTAATAAATTGCAATAATTGAAAAGTATCTATGTACTTTGCAATTAAGTACTATGGTGCAGAGCAACCGAAAGCCAATATCAATGCCGAATTATATGGCGCAGATACAAGCCCGAATAGTTTTGGTCCTTTTGATCGCCGCTTATGTCTCACTCGCAAGAATTCTGCGCCGGGAAAAATGTGATCACGTGATCGGTCGCCATTTACGGAAAGATTTTTTTATGGCATAGCTAACTCGATCACGTGCGTGAGCGCGTGGGCTGTGTTTTTGCAGGTGATTATCGTCTGATTCATACTCGGATTCATGGCTCAGAGAACTAGATGGCGCAATTTTTAAATAGGCAGCTTTTATGTCGTATTCTCTGACTTTTTATTATTTTCTTACACGTTTCGAAATTAAGGTTCCCAATTTAGTTAAATAATAGTTTATTAAGCCAATAGGTGATTATATAAAGTATTTGGTCTTGCTGTACTTGAAATCGTCATCACGCCGTGATTTTTTACGTGACTTGACAGGTGATTTATAGTTAAGCCGTGGATAAAGAATGCACGAGAGGAAATTTGTTTTCAAACTATCCTACAACATGAAAACAAATTTCCTCATGCCCTTTCTTTATCCATGATCTTATGATTCTGAGCGCGGTCGCCATTTCTCCAGACTAGATACGTCACTCGATAGTGACGATTTGTTATATTTTTCAATTAACTAATTCTTCTTTATGTATTTACCTATAAAACTTAGTCACAAATAAAAATATATCGTTTACGAATATTCTTTGAAAACGGTATGATTAGCCGCCGACAATAAGCCCAAAAAGGCAAAAAATACTGGGGGAAAGTGTCTGGCACGAGGGTCTGGTTGCATTGCACCCCCAAAATTGGCTGACAATTGAGTGACCTCTGTAGAGGAAGCGTTACTCCAAAACGGACCAAGACTCTTGAAAATAATAGTTGTAGAAGAGGAAATTTCCAGCTACGATTTTCCAAAAAAAAACCCGCAAACCTTAAACAATACTATCGTATTCTTTGACTAACATAAGCTGTGTAGCTTGACCGTAAACATTAGAAGTAAAGTGCGAAAGAACCTTAAAATTTCGCAATGTAAGCTTATCACTGGTGTATGGATTGTGCCTATCAGGTGGAATATTGCTCCATTCCAAACCTATTGACCCAATCTTTAAGAAACGAAATGAGAGAAAAAAATTCATATGCAAGGAACTTCATGAGACTTGAATAGATTTGAAACGGAATTTCAATAGACTTCATGACATTTTTAACGGATTTCCTTGAGACTTCCGAGAGACTTCGAGAGATTTCCAAGAGACTTCGCATGACTTCAAGCGATTTCCAAGGGACTTCGTATGACTTCAAGAGATTTCCAAGAGACTTCATCAACTTCGAGAGATTTCAAGGGGACTTCGTATGACTTCAAGAGGACTTCGTATGACTTCAAGAGGACTTCGTATGACTTCAAGAGATTTCCAAGAGACTTCCGAGAGACTTCGAGAGATTTCCAAGAGACTTCGCATGACTTCAAGCGATTTCCAAGGGACTTCGCATGACTTCAAGGGATTCTCTATTGACTTCCTAAGACTTCCGAGATTTCAACCAAATTTTGCGATTTATAGAGACTTCAAAAATAATTTATGGACTTCAATCGTGATTTCAAAAATTTTGTACACCTGATTTCACAAGTGGTTTCCCCTCGTATGAGACTTACTTCGCACTTTGGTTATTCCGTCAAAATTCAATTCCTCAAGTTCTTCAGTGTTTGTCTCGTTACCGAGATTAGGGTCAGATTCAGAGGCTGATTCCAAATCATTTTTGCTTCTTTTAAAGAAATTTTCCATTGTTTTTCTTTGCTTCTCAATGTCAGATTGTCTTGTCTCTTTTTGCTTACGCTTTTGCGCACCAGATAACTGTTTTTTGCTACTCATATTCAAGCGTTTAAATTGTGAGACCCTTCCGTTACAAAGCGTAAGAGACTATGCTTGTTCAGATTTATGTGCGATAAAATTCTACTCTTATTTACAACTTGGACATTCACCCTATGGCTAGCCAAAGCTAATAAAAACTTCCAGTCTAAAAATGACTCATAGACTGACTGTGGGAAAAGCTGTCAGCTGACTTTACAGTGTGGGAGAGGGAGGCGGTGATTCGCCTCTAGGAACGGAATTTTATAAATGTTCACTAGTCTACATATCAGCTTAACATTGAAGATATTTTTAAAACCGAATTTTTCCCCTTTCATTGCTCATTTTTCTGAGGTTTTTTGGCTCCCTTCTCCTCAATTTTGGGGCCCCTGTCAAAGTGTGAGGTAGGCTATAGCCTACTTAGCCTTAATGTAGCGCCGCCACTGCTTCCTCGCGTCTCATTGGTTATGCGAATGTGTGGGACAGAGCAGTGTGGGAAATAAGGCACTTTCACAGGCCAATAGCCAGTTTAAAAATTACCTGGGCCAGTTTAAAAATTAAATGCTTTGGGGTCTACTGGCTCTGGTGGCCACTTAATTAATTCACAGTTTTCCCCCTCAAGATTTTGGATCATTAAATAAATACTATATTAATCCCTAAAATTGTCTCGTCTTTGCTTCAATGTGCTTCTCTCCCTGGTGCTTCTATGCTGTTTGCTTACTTGGCCTCAATTGTGTATGTGGGAGTGGGATTATGGGTGGGTTTCGTATGTCTGTCTACGCTCTACACAGGTCCAGTTTTAAAAAAATCCTTATTTCCCACACTGGGACAGATCGAGATCGTGACCTTTTAACCTGTCGTCTGCATCCGTTTCGGACGAGCGGATAAATATCAGGCTTGGAAATAAGGTTTATTTCTGAACTAGTCCTCCGGACCAGTGACCCCTGATGTCTTAAATATGAAACTGGTCCCGGGACCAGTGACCCTTCCCCTATTTATTTTTCTACTGGTCCCAGGACTTGTGGTCGTTCTCTCTTCTAAAAAATCTCTCTCGGCTTAGGGTTGTATACACAACTGGACTCCTGGAGTCGAAAATCATGTTAAAATGAAAATAATTAAACAGGTCCCCTTATCAATTTTCAATAAAAGTAGGAATTAATAAACTAGTCATTGGGACCAGTGACCCTCACGTTTTGAATAAAAAAAAGTGGTCCAAGCTATTAATAAACTGGTTTTTGACCTGTAAACCTGTCTTATTTCCTAGCCTGATAAATATCCGACCAGTACCAAAGTTGTTTAGCCAATAAAAAGGCCCGTAAGTGTCACGAGTCAGGTCTTTCGTTCTCGCCCAATTACTGTTTCCCTCATATTAGTCGTCTGCTTATGTCGTATTGTCCCGCGCTTTTTGGAAAATTGGTTGAAAGGTTCTTTCGTTATTGCGTGTGTTAACAGTCAATTCTTGGTCTTTTAACGTACGATATTGTAATTAATTAATAAAATGGATTCAGAAAAGGCAAAATTTGAAAAACCTTGTGATTGCGGCAAAATATTTGCGTCGAAAAATGCGTATTTTACCCATAGACGGAAATGCGAACATGTTAAAAAAGAATGCCAGCCTGGAAATTTCAAATGTAAAGAATTTCAGGATTGTTCCTCAACTTTCAAGTTGTCGAGCATATAAGTAAATAATTATTAGTTGTCGAGTTTATAAGTAAATCAGTATTAGTTGTCGAGTATATAAGTAAATTATAATTAGTTGTCGAGTATATAAGTAAATTATAATTAGTTGTCGAGTATATAAGTAAATTATAATTAGTTGTCGAGTATATAAGTAAATTATAATTAGTTGTCGAGTATATAAGTAAATTATAATTAGTTGTCGAGTATAGAAGTAAATTATAATTAGTTGTCGAGTATATAATTAAATTATAATTAGTTGTCGAGTATATAAGTAAATTATAATTAGTTGTCGAGTATAGAAGTAAATTATAATTAGTTGTCGAGTATATAAGTAAATTATAATTAGTTGTCGAGTATAGAAGTAAATCATTATTAGTTGTCGAGTATTTATAATTAAATTATAATTAGTTGTCGAGTATATAAGTAAATTATAATTAGTTGTCGAGTATATAAGTAAATTATAATTAGTTGTCGAGTATATAAGTAAATTATAATTAGTTGTCGAGTATAGAAGTAAATTATAATTAGTTGTCGAGTATAGAAGTAAATCATTATTAGTTGTCGAGTATATAATTAAATTATAATTAGTTGTCGAGTATATAAGTAAATTATAATTAGTTGTCGAGTATATAAGTAAATTATAATTAGTTGTCGAGTATATAAGTAAATTATAATTAGTTGTCGAGTATATAAGTAAATTATAATTAGTTGTCGAGTATATAAGTAAATTATAATTAGTTGTCGAGTATATAAGTAAATTATAATTAGTTGTCGAGTATAGAAGTAAATTATAATTAGTTGTCGAGTATAGAAGTAAATCATTATTAGTTGTCGAGTATATAATTAAATTATAATTAGTTGTCGAGTATATAAGTAAATTATAATTAGTTGTCGAGTATATAAGTAAATTATAATTAGTTGTCGAGTATATAAGTAAATTATAATTAGTTGTCGAGTATATAAGTAAATTATAATTAGTTGTCGAGTATAGAAGTAAATTATAATTAGTTGTCGAGTATAGAAGTAAATCATTATTAGTTGTCGAGTATATAATTAAATTATAATTAGTTGTCGAGTATATAAGTAAATTATAATTAGTTGTCGAGTATATAAGTAAATTATAATTAGTTGTCGAGTATATAAGTAAATTATAATTAGTTGTCGAGTATATAAGTAAATTATAATTAGTTGTCGAGTATATAAGTAAATTATAAGTAGTTGTCGAGTATAGAAGTAAATCATTATTAGTTGTCGAGTATATATAATTAAATTATAATTAGTTGTCGAGTATATAAGTAAATTATAATTAGTTGTCGAGTATATAAGTAAATTATAATTAGTTGTCGAGTATATAAGTAAATTATAATTAGTTGTCGAGTATATAAGTAAATTATAATTAGTTGTCGAGTATATAAGTAAATTATAATTAGTTGTCGAGTATATAAGTAAATTATAATTAGTTGTCGAGTATATAAGTAAATTATAATTAGTTAATTAGCCCCTCGATCCACTACCTTTAAATGTGCTAAAAAGATTACCCGTAACATAGACATACAGAAAATCTGAGTGATTAGCCCCACTATGCGCCATCTTTAACTGTGCTAAAATGTTTACCAGTACAGAAAAACTGAGTGAACCAGCCAGGTATGTTATCGATTGGGCGTGTTATCAAAACAGCATTGTCCAAAACGGATTTTTCATAAACGCGTTTGCCATTATAGCCATTTCTCGTTTTAGCGCATTTTGATTACAGCGTTTATATCTTGAGCCTACGAAAGTACGCCTTTTCCAAAATATTGTTTTTTATTCTTCATTGACTTCCCAAAATAATATGCCTTCTCCAAAAAATTATATTTTATATTTACTTCCGATATAACATTACTCCTTTTTGCATAATATTGTTCTTTGTCCTATATACTTAATATAATAGAGATTTCCCTCCCTATCAATCACAGTTTGGGCGAAAACAGCAACCGCTGTTTTGGGAAATTGCGCTGTATTGAGAAACGCGGAAACAGCAACCGCGATTTTGCTTCCACGTGGTTTTGCAAACCGCTGTTTTGGGAACCGCTTTATTCCAAAACGCTCTTTTGAAAACCGCTCAACTACCCGTGAACCGAATAGCCAATCGATGAAATTATTACCCGTAATCCTTACTTCAATAACTTTGTTTTAATTGTAATATCCCGGGACACAAGCTAGTATATAGTTTCTTTTGCTTTCAAAATTCTTCTTGATTTCTGAGAAATACACGTACTTTCTGGGATCGTAATAATTACAGCCTTAAGGCCATTCTAAAAAAAAACGTCAGTATAACAGGGTAGGTCAAACTAAGACCCTCATCGTTGATGTGCATCATACGATGTGGATATGAAAAGGAAAAGCTCTTTTATAATATAGAACATAAGCATATCAAACTACCCGGGTGGTTTGATATGCTTATGTTTAGAAGGTTATCTATTCCTTTATTGTGAAAAGAAAATTGTAAATGATTTAGGCCTAGTAATAACTTTATAAGGGTTTTATTTTTAAAATTTCAGAAATTGTCGAATTAACTTGGCTTGTTTCTATTGTTTTTAAAATAGCTTAAAATACACGTTCAAAGAGGCTTAAGTGTTAAGTTGTTTCTCCTGCATTTTTTGCAATGCCAGGCTTCACTTTCTGGTTCCTGGTTTAGATTTGCACACTTCCAGTGTATCCACTTCTGGCAAGTGTCACATTGCACCATATTTAATTTTGATGAAACTTTGAGGCACAAATCACATAACCACGATTTCCTCTTCACCTCCAGGACTTGGTTAACTAATAGCCAAGCGTCATCAGTTACGAAGGTTCGCATTTTTTGTATACTGTCTTGCGTCAAAGTGAGGTCTACCACTTGATCGGGGACATTTTCCGGCCGAGTTTCAACGTCCTGTTCCATTGCTTTGACTTTCCCATTTTCTTTTAGCAAGCCATTTACTTTTTCACGCGATATGAAACACAAAAGAAACCGACGAATTATGGGAGGTAAAGGTTGTGTTTGTAGCTTTTTTCTTGATAAGCGTGAATTTTTTGGAGCACATTGGTTGAGGGACTTTTTATTTGCATCGTTGGATGTATTAGTATATGTTGAAGTGGCATTGTCTTTTGATGATAAAGCGAAGCTGATATGAAGATTCTCATATGTTTTTGAAGTTGATGGTAGACAAACTGCCTATGGGCAGGCCGTTGAAGGATCGTGTTATTATCAAACTTTTCGTATACCACGTCAAGGGTGTTTTGTAATGTGATTCTGGAAAAATACGCGTGGTCATTGTGAACTTCGTTTCTAATCACGTCAGTCAACAGTTCATTCTCCAAGTCAATTTTGTCTTCCCAAGAGGGCTTGGCATACTTGACGTTGGTTTTATTCCTGCTATTTTTCGTTGAAAAGAACGATCTCTTCTGGGTATCGACGTTTTTATTATGAGGAGTTTTAGATTTACTTTTCAACTGGCCTTCCGAAGAATCTCTCTCCTGTGTGCAAAGGATTTCCAATTCCAGAATGGCGTCAGCACTATTTATATGATTTTTCGCTGTTTGCAAGGCATCCATATTGTTGCATTTGGATATTTTGTCGCACATAGTCATAATTTTGGTCACCAAAAGACTTTTTAAGTCGTGCATTTTGTCGTTCTTTTGTGTCAAGAGCTTCAAAAGCGAATTTGCGCCAAGCGGGTCTTCCTCAACTTGAGCACTGGCGCAGCTTTCCGTTACTTGAGAACATTCGTTTCCACTTTTCTCCTGTCTTTCCGCTTTATCCACCACATCTGTTAAAGGCGTTTGTTCAATCACGTTATTGCGAACTACAAGGTGAATGTGTTTACAAATGTTTGTACCCACAAGGGCGTCTGGACAGTTGCAGGAATATGAACGGAGACAAATGTTGCACTCACGGCACCTAATTTGACAATTTTAGAAGCATTCCGGGTGGTTTTTAACTTTATAAAAGAGGCGATCTAAACACGTAGTGTCGGCGTTGATCGAACGCTGGGTGGCAACCTTCCAAGTGCAACCCGATGTTTGTGACACCAATGACGTTGGAAGCTCGAGAGCAGTTCTATGTCTTTTCGCAATTTCGGAGGACTTCCACGTATGTTTCCCTTTCTCAAGTTTTATCAATCTGTTGATGGCCAGTTTTTTTACAAATTCTTGAAGGATCACGATACATTTATCAAGCCTCTTGCCTTGCTTTCCTCTGAGATAGCTTTCGCCGTACTTCAATGTCTTGTGAAAGGATTCCACATACATGTTAGTGTTCACTCCCGATCGTACACGATAGCACTTGGCCCATTCAGTTTTAACGGGAACCCATTCTTTTCTGAAATATTGCCCAAAATCTCGAGTGTCTTCATTGTCATCCATTTTTTCCAGGCTTTTCTCCAAAAGAGTTTCGAATTTTGAAGTATCGGGTTCTTCAAGCAGAAGACACAATCCTTTATACAACACCGAAGCTGTATCCTTTCCCCTTATTTTGATTAATTGTTTACGCCAATCGTGATGCACATGCCAGTGACATAATAGCTTTTTTGACTCGCAATCAAATACGTCGACAAAACTACTAAAATACTGCGGCGCTTTATCGGTCATAATAATTCTTGGATTGATGTTACCAATTTGGTTTTTTATTGCTTTGAAGAAAAGAGTCAAGGCTACCGAAGTTTCCCTATTGCTTATTAGCCAAGCTACCGGCACCCCTTCTCTGAACTCATCAATGACTAAAACCGTAATGAGATTAAAGTCATACTGGTTGGTTCCGTGAGTGGCATCTAAGCAAATTATATCTTTGCCGAACTTTAGGAACATGTTTCTTTGAAAGTCGGTCATAATACCCAAGGCAAAGTCATTAGAGTTTAAAGTGCATATTTCTTCAGCAGGATGTACCAGCGTTTCTTCTTCTTGTCTTTTATAGAGAATTATGCTCTTATCTTTTTTTAAATCCTCTAAGAAATACGCGTCTACGCTCAGGTGGTCTTTGGCGTGTTTTTCTATTTTTTCAATTCCATATGCATTTGCTATATTTAAGATATCTCTCTTTGTGCTCAAATGTTGCCTTTCAAGCAGGCTCTCTGTTCCAGAGAAAATGTTTTTCAAAACTCTATGGCTTTCAATTCCTTGGTTTAATTGGCTGGCTATAGACTTTCTATCGTTTTTTGAAATGGGTATATGAGCCAGTTTTTGGTCATGCCCGTAATGAGTGTGCGTTATAGTGGCAGCAACCTTCTCGGAAGAATCTTTTCTTTCAACCTTAATACTGGCGGTGCAGTTTGAACCAATTTTCGACAGGCCCTGTGATTTTTGCGAACGTTTTCCCGACGATTGTGACGCGTAACAGCCTGATCGATTACAATAGAAGTATTCCACAGTCCCAATTGAATTCTTTTTGACTTTATCCAAAATAAAGGATGAAGTTGTTCGTTTTTCGTAAAGATCCTTCCAATCTTCAAACTCTATGCGCAGAAAACGGATTAACCTTCAGCACGGTAATTAACTGATAATACAGGCACAATGTTCACAACTTTAATAATCGACGACATGACGGGATATCATAAGTTTAAGTATGACCTCGACAGGTTGTAGCGAATAATACGTCTTATTATGATGAGACGTACTCTCCGCATTAACCACTATCAAACTAACGGACCATATTAATTTTATAAACTTATGATAATACATATAGAAACACCGTTAAAAATGAATTAGTAGAGCGCGAGACAACGGACTCTCCTCGCGCACTGATGCCGAGGTAAGAAGAGGTGGAAGGTTACAACAACTGGTTACAAGAAGCCTGGACTTACACTTAATGAAGCAAACAATGAAGCCCTTTTGAAGTTAAGACAATGACAAATTAACAGAGTTATAAATACATGTGAACACGAGAACAAAACGTGCGCGCGTGTTGACTTACGTCTTTAACACGAAGTCAGCTTGGGAAGGGGAGTGAGTTTTATACGCCTTCAGAATTACGACTTACAAATTTGATAACCACAAGTGGAAGACGATAAAACAAACTTGCCAATATGTTCAAATAATTTTAAAAAATACGTTGTATCGATTTAAAAGCGTGAAACTTAGAATTAATAATTTCAAAATGTAATTCTTTCTGTATTTGGTTCAAATTAGCTTGGAAAAGATCGAAAACTGATGGCAAATTAAAAAAACTACTACCCTCTCGAAAGCTAACTATATAGTATTACGAAAGATACCTGTATAGATCTCAAATTCTTTGGTTTCATTCTCAATCTTTAAATCGTGGGATGATTGTAAGTGAGTGACAAAATCTGCACTATACTTGAAAGTTGAGGAACAATCCTGTTCTTTACATTTGAAATTTCCAGGCTGGCATTCTTTTTTAACATGTTCGCATTTCCGTCTATGGGTAAAATACGCATTTTTCGACGCAAATATTTTGCCGCAATCACAAGGTTTTTCAAATTTTGCCTTTTCTGAATCCATTTTATTAATTAATTACAATATCGTACGTTAAAAGACCAAGAATTGACTGTTCACACACGCAATAACGAAAGAACCTTTCAACCAATTTTCCAAAAAAGCGCGGGACAATACGACATAAGCAGACGACTAATATGAGGGAAACAGTAATTGGGCGAGAACGAAAGACCTGACTCGTGACACTTACGGCAGTGTTGTTCTAAGTGGCACAATTGTGCCTTTTCGGCACATTTTAAGATCTTCAGCACCGAAAGTACATTTGGCCTGTTTAAAGCACATTTTCAAATTTCATTTTTAACATTAGCGTCTATGGGACGAAAATTCCGCCACTAGGTGGCTCCAAAAGCCTTTCGTTGGGGGGGACGGAAATTTTCCTACCCCCAGGGGGGAAAGGCACATTTTGAAAAAAGCTTCCATTGGATCAGCACATTTTACTATTGGGGAAAGCACCTTTCCAAAAGTCGAAGGAACAACCCTGACTTACGGGCCTTCTTTTTGGCTAAACAACTTTGGTACTGGTCGGATATTTATCCGCTCGTAAGGATTCCAATTAGTAAATCTATGTATTCCTGATTCAACTAATAGAGTTAACTTACCCTCATTAGAAGGAAAATTTTAGATGCCGATTTCATCGAAACGAAGAGGATAGAATTTGAAATCAAATCGTCAATGGTATCAATTTTGGATGCGTGACCGGTCAAAAGTGTGCCAGTCAAATTGCCCGACCACGCCCAGGTCAGTACCAACGTCCCAAAAATCCAAACTGAAGGCAGAAATCTCTTCACTCCACGTTTTTCCAAAGATGTTACCGCTAAATTACATTGACTATATATCAAGGGTGTGTTTCCGATAAAGGAAAAAACTTATATGTCAAACAAAATGTCTTGGCCAAATGTATTGAAAGAAATTGTGATCTCTGTTTGAAACTTTAGATAACTGACACTTAATGTTCAATCATTTAGTCAGATTTAATTACACATATCCATGGTGACGTCTTTTTTTCAATTCTGTACCTCAAATAATGATCGCCCGCTAAACTGTTCGTTAAGAAAAATGTCCAATAGTAAGGACAGAAATAAACCTAGTCAATTTAAGCAAGTTGCACCTTTGATTGTGAATTTCATTAATTGATTTCATAAGAAAGAAACTATAATATCCGTGATTTACCAAAAATAAATCGAAACCTTGTTTGAAATTAAAGTTGCATCGAATATACTCCCCATGCACTCAGAGAACCTCGCTTTGATTAGACAATACATTTAGCGGGGGGTTCCCATTCAACCGAATCTCAATGGACAGAATCGCATTTGACAGAAAATGTTTGGCTAGAATTTCAAAATCTAGCCCAATGGCTATATTCCCGATGGACCGAAATCCCAATCGTCCGAATATGCATACATCAATATAACTTGAAACACGATAGCCGTCAGCGATTCGGTGGTGTAGTTTTAAAATATATAAATTAAATGTTTCGTGATACTAATTAAAACGCTCACTTTCATTCCTTTCAAGGCAAGAGATATTTAGAATTAATAAACAAATTGTGCTTAAAATTAAGTATAATCTTAATGGTAGTTCCATCAATTTTAAGTTTTAAATTAAAATTTTAATATTTTGGTTTCGGGTAGGTTCGGTTCGGTTCGGTTAGGTTATTTTCCTACTAATTAGCTACCACCTTTTCCAAAATATTCTCCTAATAGTTAGCTGCCACCTTTTCCTAAATATTTTCCTATTAATTAGCTGCCACCTTTTCCAAAATATTCTGCTATTAATTAGCTGCCACCTTTTCCAAAATATTCTGCTATTAATTAGCTGCCACCTTTTCCTAAATATTCTGCTATTAATTAGCTGCCACCTTTTCCAAAATATTCTCCTATTAATTAGCTGCCACCTTTTCCAAAATATTCTCCTACTAATTAGCTGCCACCTTTTCTAAAATATTCTCCTAATAGTTAGCTGCCACCTTTTCCAAAATATTCTCCTAATAGTTAGCTGCCACCTTTTCCAAAATATTCTCCTAATAGTTAGCTGCCACCTTTCCTAAAATATTCTCCTATTAATTAGCTGCCACCTTTTCCAAAATATTCTCCTAATAGTAAGCTGCCACCTTTTCCAAAATATTCTCCTAATAGTAAGCTGCCACCTTTTCCAAAATATTCTCCTAATAGTAAGTTGCCACCTTTTCCAAAATATTCTCCTAATAGTTAGCTGCCACCTTTTCCAAAATATTCTCCTATTAATTAGCTGATAGCGTGATAAATATGACTTAAAATAATAAAAAAAACTACAATTCCCTTTAAAAAGTAACTTTTCGGGGATCTGAAAGTATTTGGTTCTTCTAAACTAAAATAGGTGCTTAATATTTTACAGAATGTTCGCGTATGGTGCTCAATTTCTTTGACCATTATTTTATTATAAGTCAAAAAAATTGTTTGCTTGTAAAGATGCAATCTTTGCGCTCCCGGGAATTAAATTCATTATAGTTCCATCGGGTGTATATGCGCATGCATTCTTGTCCCTATGGACCAAAATCCGAAACCCGGAGAAGTGCGGGTTTTCGCTCCAATGGGACTGTCCCATTGGACCGAATCCGCCAAAAGTGCGGGTTTTTCGGTTGATTGGGACTGGTTGCGGCCGAATGCGATTCGGTCCAATGGGGCAGAGCCCATTTAGCAGGTTTTCTAGTGTATTTTTACATTGTGGAAGTTTGCATTTGCCTCCTCCCACTTCATTTAAAAGTATATTTTAAAAGATTAGTCTAAAAGATTAGCCATTTAATGATTTACACCATGTTTTCGTTGAAACACCGAAATGATTTGTACATAAAACTTTTTACTTCCCTTTTTACTTGGTCCCGTGCTTTAATGAAATATGTCTTTGGCACGTACGATTCCGAAAAAAATCCGAAATGTAAATCCAGATGAATTTCGTAAAGATTCCCGATTTGGACTCCGACAATCTCATTCTTTTATTGGCAGCCACAAGAGATACTAGCGAAACTATCATCAGTGACAAAAGATTGAAGATCCAAACTGTGTTCTCGAGTCCTTTGATGGAGAGAATCTTTTGTGAACGTTCGTTTCCAATGGGCTTGCTTGAAAATATTGAGTAGGAATCAAAGTAACTAATTGGAGCTACATGAAGTGCCAAAGCATCCCCCGCCAATGGGCAATATTGGAGTACAATGGTGTCTAGAATCTTAAGGAAAATATAATGGATTTAATTAAGAAAATAGGCGGCCATGTGTTTTTCAAAGCGGTTATTACACACAAGAGGGGAATTTTTCTGGTAAAAATATGCAGCACGATGTTTTCTATCAGGTACTACTACTCTCATGTTCGTCATATTTAATGCATGTTTTTAAAACTATTAAAGAGTAATAGGCCTATTTGTAGGACTATTAACATTAAATTCCCACATTTGTAGTAACACGCTTTTTCTCTTAAAACACGTTCCAATCTTGTACTTACACCCCTTTCAACAGCAAAACTATGTTTCAAGTGACTTGATGTCCATTTAGTAACATTGATCTCCCTCAAACGTTCTTCGACTAATTTATTACTCATAAATATAAGTCTGAAATATTACTTCAAAATTTTGTCATATGATGTTTTTGTTTTGGATAACACATCATAAATGCAGGCATACTTCACATTTTTGAGGCTCAAAAGCACGTAACGACCAAATGCATATGCCAAATCGTAGTACGGAGAATAAGGCGCCGTCAAGAAGTCCTTCCACCATTTATCCAACCACTATATAATGTATTTAATCGCTTTAAATTCTCGGTCTTAATAAGATTTTTGATGACTCAATTTAGAGCATTGTTTTCAATGTATCTTTGCTCGTAAATATACTTAATTTGGTAAAAATGGTATATATTTGGCTTTGAAAACATTTTCAAAAATCAATACCATCTGTGACTATTACGCTCACAACTTTATAGTTTTGGAATTTTTCCTCATTTGAATAGAGAATTGCCGAAATTTCTTTGACTAGTTTTTCGAAAACTTTAAATAAAGTTTTAAAGATATTTAAAACAAACTTATTTGTTAACCCTTTAATAACTATGGTGAAAATGTTTTTAACTTTTTAATTTGATGTAACATATTCGATGCAGTCAAATTATAAAGGGCGATTTAGTTTACTGTTTCAAACAAGTACTTTTCGATATAAAACGATTGACGAATATGCACTTTATATTGAGTGATCTTTAAACTGAATCACGTGTGAATTTTATAAATCCTGCAAACGAGATTAGTGCGGTAAATAAAAGTTTAATCGCTATAGCTTAAATATAAGAAATAGTAAGATGAAATAAATTGGTAACTAAAGTTAAAATACAAGAATCTCAAAAATATTGGGGAAAATATATAGGTTGATTAAACGTAACAAATGCTACGCCTAATTTTCAAGAGAGGTGGTTAATTTTTACCTCATCTGAAAATGCAAAAGTCAAGTTGTAGCGATTGCTGGAGTTAAATATTTCTTCCATTCGGTTTTTTAGGGAAAATTGAATATTTTTCTCTCGAAGTTTTTGATAAAAAGACCAAAAGGCAAAGAAAATCGGAAAATTTTAAATTTCTCGCGTCCACTCTCTTTGGGATAAAATCAAGTATTCTGCCGCTTTAGAAGAAAAATCGACTCATAGGCTATTCTTCGCATATCATTTTTTACTATAAGGCAGAACATTTCTAATATAACGGTGGAAAAATATTTCGTTGTTTATATTTGATGTTATGTAAACGAGAAACAACAAAATATGTATTAAACTCCTCTGCTTTGTCAAACAAGAGGCGGTTCAATACAGTCCTCAGCATACCGGCCAATCTCCAACACACATATTTGACCCTGCCAAAAGCAGGATCCAATTACATTGTACGAGAAGGGTGGAGCTAAAACCGACAGAAATAAGCAAAAATCAAGGGACGCCACATATATCGCCCTTGCCTTCAAACAGAATTGTTACATCTATTCTTTCGTAGCATATATACGATAAAATGAAAAGGGGGTAGTAAACTACCTGTAGGTAGGTCGACATGATATACATCTCGCAAGATACATATAACCGCATATTGGAAGTAGACAGAATTCACACTCTTTACATGGTAAAGACATATTTAGTTGTTATGAACTCGCAAGAAATAAACAATTGGGCTATGAGAACGTTTTTCGTTAATTTCTTCTGAAATATCAAATTGAAAAACTCATTATAGTTATAATTATTTTTCTTTACTGAAGGAGAAGGATTATATCCATGTTAAGGTTATCAGAGTCAAGCATGTTTAACCAAATTCATGCATGCAGATATGACTTTATACAATCCTAAAATTTGTTTCGAAACAAATATAGCCTGGCTTAGAGAAAGGAAATTTTAAAAACAACCATCGAGGAAAAAATAATGAACAGTTTGAAACTATTACCACACTTCATTACTTGGTTTCTTTTGACAGCCTACTTGTATCTTCATATTTTAAATGAGTATTTTCAATACAGATATTGGAAAACTGATGATTAAAAGTGTTTACGAAAAGATATTGAAAATACTCATTTAAAATATGAAGATAAAAGTGGGTTGTCAAAACAAACCAAGTAACGAAGCGTGATAATAGTTCAAAACAGTCCTTTCGAAACCGTTTGTGAAAATATTTATACAGCTTTAATTGTTTCTTATAATGATACGAATAAATATTGAAAATACTCATTTAAAATATGGAAATACTTTGTAGGATGTCAAAACAAACCAAATATTGAAACGTGCTATTAGTTTCCAAAAGTCCATTATCTTTTCCTTGATGGTTGTTTCTAATATTTCCTTTCTCTAAGCCAGGCTATATTTGTGTCGAAATAAATTTTAGGATTGGTTAAAGTGATATCTACACGCATGAATATGGCTAAACGTGCTTGACTCGGATAACCTAATCATGTATATATTCCATCTCGCTCCAGTTAAGAAAAATAATTATAATGCATTTTTGAATTTGATAATTCAGAAGAAATTAACGAAAAACGTTCTTATAGCCCAATTGATTATTTCTAGCGAGTTCTTAACGACTAAGTATGTCTTTACCAAGTAAAGAGTCTGTGAAATCTGCCTACTACCAGTATGCGGTTATATGTATCTTGTGAGATGTATATCATTCCGACCTACCTTGAATGCAATGCACCCAACAGATAGTAATGATCGTATATGCTACGAAAGGAGAAATATACCAATATTATTTAAAGGCAAGGGTGATATCAGTGGCGTTCATTGATGATTGCTTTTCTTCCGCTTGTCCCTCTTTGGAAACGGTTTTAGCTCCACCCTCTTCGTACAATGTAATTGGTTCCTGCTGTTGGCAGGGTCAAATATATGTGTTGGAGATTGGCTGGAATGCTGAGGACCGCCTCTTGTTTGACAAAGCAGAGGAGTTTCATACATCATATTTCGTTTCTCGTTTTCATTACATCAAACATAAAAAACTATATAACTTTCCACACTTAAATTTGAAATGTTCTGCCTTGTAGTAATAAATGATATGCGAAGAATAGCCTATGAGAAGATTTTAGTTCTATAGCGACAGAATGCTTGACTTTATCCCACAGAGAGTGGACGCTAGGAAAACTTTCCAATTTTCGTTCCCTTTTGGTCCTTCCATAAAAAACTTCTAGAGAATGGAAGAAATATTTAACTCGAGCAATCGCTACAACTTGACTTTTGCATTTTCAGATGAGGTAAAAATTAACCACTTTGCTTGAAAATTAGGCGCAGCATTTATTACGTTTAATTAGCCTATATATTCTCCCCAATATTTTTGAGATTCTTGTATTGTAACTTTAATTACCAATTTATTTCATCTCAGTATTTCTTATATTTAAGCTATCACGATTAAACTTTTATTCACCGCACTAGTCTCGTTTGCAGGATTTATAAAATTCACACGTGATTCAGTTTAAAGATCACTCAATATAAAGTGCATATCCGTCAACCGTTTTATATCGAAAAGCACTTGTTTGAAAACAGTAAACTAAATCCCCTTTATAATTTGACTGCTTCGAATATGTTACATCAAATTAAAAAAATGAAACACATTCTCACCAGAGTTGTTAAAGGGTTAGCAAATAAGAAGATTGTTTTAAATATCTTTAATGCTATTTTTTTGTTTTCGTAAAACTAATCAAAGACATTTGGGCAATTCTCTGTTTATTAACAATTTTATAAATGTTTCGTATGAGGAAAATTTCCAAAACTGTAAAGTTGTGTACACAATAGCCACAGATAATAGTGTTGATTTTTGAAAATGTTTTTAAAGCCAAATATATACCATTTTTACTAAATTAAGTATATTTACGAGCAAAGTTATATTGACAGCATTGCTCTAATTTGAGTCATCGCGAAACTTATTAGGACCGATGATTTAAAGTGATTAAATACATTATATAGTGGCTGGAGAAATGGGAGAAGGACTTCTTGACCGATCCATATTTTCCTTACTACGTTATGGGATATGCATTTACTCGTTACGTGCTTTTGAGCCTTAAAAATGTGAAGTATGCCTGCATTTGTGATAGTTTTCCCAAATATAAAACATCACATGACAAAATTTGGAAATAATATTTCAGACTTACATTTATGAGTAATAAATGGGTTGAAGGACGTTTGAGGAAGATCAATGTTACTAAATGGACATCAAGTCCAGTGAAACATGGTTTAGCCATTGAAAAGGGTCTAAGTACAAGATTGGAACGTGTTTTAAGAGAAAAAGCGTGTTACTACAAAAGTGGGAATTCATATTAATAGTCCTACAAATATTTTTTTTTCTAATATTTTTGAAAATATGCATTAAATATCACGAACATGAGAGAAGTAGTACCTGATAGATAACATCGTGTTGTATATTTTTACAAAAATAATTCCCCTCTTGTGTAAAATAACCGCTTTGAGAAACAAATGGCCGCCTATTTTCTGAATCAAATCCATTATATTTCCTTAGATTCTAGATACCGTTGTACTCCAATATTTCCCATTTGAGAGGGATGCGTTGGCACTTCATGTAGCTCCAATTAGTTACTTCGATTCCTACTCAATATTTTCAAGCGAGCCCATTAGAAACGAACGTTCACAAAAGATTCTCTCCATCAAGGGACTCGAGAACACAGTTTGGATCTTCAATCTTTTGTCACTGATAGTAGTTTCTCTTGTATCTCTTCTGGCTGCAAGAAAAAGAATGAGATTGTCGGAGTCCAATTCGATAATCTTCACGAAATTCATCTGGATTTACATTTCGGATTTTCTGGGGAATCGTACGTGCCAAAGACAGATTTAATTAAAGCACGAGTCCAAGTAAAAAGGGAAGTAAAATTTTCATGTACAAATCATTTCGATGTTTCAACGAAAACGTGGTCTAAATAGCTATTCTTTTAGACTAAGCACTTAAAATATACATTTAAATGAAGTGGGAAGAGGCAATTGCTAATTTTTTCATTGTAAAAATACACTAACTAGAAAATCTGACTACTCGAGGCGAGGTTTTCTGAGTAACTTTAATTGCAAACAAGTTTTCGATTTATTTTTGGTAAATCACGGATATTAAAATAAAATCAGCATAAAATATCCGAAGAACCAAATAAATCTGACCATATGATTAAACAAGCGTCAGTTATCAAATGTTTTATATAGAGACTAGCTGTTAAACGCGGCGTCGCTCGCGTGTAATAAAAACATAGAAATGATACAAAGAATGGGTAGATTTTACTAATGACTAATATTTTGGTAGCACCGTAGGAGCGAAGGCACTCGGCGTTGCCCTTCAGCCCGTTGGGACATTTTTTATTACTTTTCATGCGGACATTATTCCGTAAAGAAGGGTTTTTAAAATTCTGGCCGCCATTTAAAAAGATGGCGACAAATCGAACCCAAAAGACCATTCAGCCCGTATATAGGTTTAAGGAAAGCAGTGTACTAAATATTTGTGAAATCGGTTGAAACGCGCGGACTTTGTTGCATAGAGAATATTTTTTGCATGTCTTCGCTCCATTTATAAAGATAGCAGCGGATTGGAAAAATCTTCCTTATTACGCGCCTACTACTTATGAGTAACGTTCCTTCAAATTTTCAGCCTTCTAGGGCCAGCGGTTTGGGCTGGGCGGTGATTATCTTTGATATATATAGACATAGATCACAATTTCTTTCAATACATTTGACCATGACATTTTGTTCGAGATATCAATTTATTCCTTAATCGGAAGCCTTCCTTTGATATATACTCAATGTAATTTAGCGGTAACATCTTTGGATAAACGTGGAGTGAAGAGATTTCTGCCTTCAGTTTGGATTTTCGGGACGATGGTACTGACCTGGGCGTGGTCGGGCAAATTAACTGTCACGCTTTTGACTGGGCATTCATCCAAAATTGATACCATTGATGATTTGATTTCAAAATCTGACGTTTTCGCTTCGATAAATTCACGAAGTAAAATTTTCCAGTTAATGAGCGTAAGTTAACTCTATTAGTTGAATAGCTCCGTCTTTCATAAAACAAAGACAAAATCCTGGTATGAAGCTGATCATTTTTATCGACTCTTTATCTCTAATTGCATCAGATATTAAACAAACAAGTTTCAAAACCATTTAAAAGTTAGAAAAATAGTTTGATCTCAATCATGCATTTAAAAAGGAACGATTAGAGTGAGGCTAATCATTTTTCTAAAGGGAAAGATAATGAAATGTTTAATTGTGAGGGGATGGGTAAAGAGGTTCTAAAGAATCCAGGATCCCTCGCAATTTCAAAAATACTGATATTGAAAACATTATTCTTAATCGTGGATAATCCAAAGGTTCTTCGTTAAGCCTTGCGTGTTAGTTCCAACAATTTCTTTTAAGGTACGCGCAAAGTTAGAATTCTTAAAAACAATTGTGGTACAACTCGGGATCTATTTTTATCCAGTGAAGTGATTGACTCTGGTATAACAAGGGATCGATTACATGACAGTTGTTTACAGACATCATTTTCTCGGCAGAAGTAATTAATGGTCCGTATTTTAAATTTTAGAAAAACGATTCTGCGTACTCAGCTTTGTTGAAAAAAGGAGGGAAAACCTATCAATTCCTTAATGATCCGAATGTTATGAAACGATTGGCGTGTGACAAAGGTGTTATTATTGAACAAACACAAATGTTTTGGGACTCAGGTCAAGGACATTTGTTTCAACTGAAGAAAGAACTGGATGAGCAACAAAGACGGATTTATGTGGGAAAGGAAACCTACGAGCCTGTATTCGCCCATATGTTTTTCAACCAAAATATTCCTCGAGAAATCTTGGAAAATATCGACTACTCGTAAGTCCTCTGAAGCAATCTCTACTTTTCGTAAAACGCCACTTTTCCTAAATATAGAATTAATGAGATTTCTAATAGACTTTAGTGCATTTAAAGTTCGCTGTTATTTAATACGGATAAGCACTTTTTAGCGCTTTACATTACGGAAACTAGTTCAAAACATACTAAATCTCCCATCATAGACCTTTCGTTAAAGTCTCAATGTTTTAACTTACAGAGGCTCAGTATTTAGTTTATCCTCAATGTTCGTGACAGCAAAAAGGTATCATCTTAGGTTAAAGTAGTTCAATTAACCCTTTATTTGTTCGATATTGGCTTGCGCATTCCATTTATTGAGCGGTACATCAAGACCCGAAAAGGTGAGAAGTACCTTTAGCTATCTTCTGTGGATGTTAATTCTCATATGTAAATAAAACAAAATTTACACTAAAGTACTAAAGGGGGTTTATCGGAAAAATGGAGTTGCATTTTCATAGTCAAGAAATCGATCGGAAAAATTTATTGGTCAAAATGTCCAATGCCCCCTTAGTTTTTAAAAAATTATGGGGCATTTTTAATTTTTATTCGACGATGTCCAGTGTTCTGTGCATATTTCTGGCTCTGGTCCAGATATTTAATTATATTTCACATATGAATCACATCGAACTTTTATGTAAATATTACATGACTTCATGCGATTATCACTTTGTGATAAGTGTCATAATTATCACTTGGTGATAAGTGTCATATTTATCACTCATTATAAAGCCATGTCACGCCTGATCACATTTTATTCACTGGAGAGGCACCTGACATAGATGATAATGTTTCACTCATTATTGATCTGAGGTACACCTGACATACATAAGTTTTCACTCATTATAGTCTGCTACTAGGAACTTTCTTGTGACGTCACAACCAATGAGATAGATGTCACAACCTCCTATCTCCTGTCCAGGGTGTGAAATAAGGATTTTTTAAACTGGACATTTGGCCAGCGACCCCTCCCCCTGGTCTGGAATAAATAAACTGGTCCATGACCAATGACCAGGGCACGTCGTCTGCTAAACTAAAGAAGTGGATAATTAAAAAAATTGAATTAATGGCTGGACTCTGGCTACCCTTGAATTTTCTTAGTGGTCCCGTGGACCACTGACCCCCCCCCCTCCGATTTAATTTTTAAACTGGTCCAGTCAATTTTTAAACTGGTAATTTGCCCTGTGCCACCGCCTTATTTAATTCCCACGCTGCTCCAGTCTCCTAGCTGTATTATTTCAGGCTCCTTAATTTAATAGCCTACCATCTTAAGCCTGGGTTAAATCCTAAATACATTAGTTGAACATGAATGATGTTGATGGCGACTCATATAGAGGTTTTTCAGAAGGCTTAGTGTTACGTCACCCATGCTATTTGCCCATAGAACCAAAGCGGTACCAAACATGGCCGCCCACTGCAAAAGCTAAACCCGTGACGTTTTATCTAGGCACTGACGTCACAACTGAGATAGCTCTATTGCACCTTCAGTGAGTGCCCCCTGTATTAAGCAAGGCCTATTGCTAGGGCTATATAAAGACAGGTTAGTTATGTAGTGGGTCATAGTCGTTTTGGCGTTAGTTGCGTGTCTTCACTGCATTAGCCCATCTAGAAAAACTAATGGCTCTTTACCTTCAACCCTGGAAAGTGTTGCTACCATAGAGACTATAAACCCCAATGAGTGGCAGGTCCCCCGCTCTACAAGCGCAAATAATGATGTTGCTCTAAAATTGGTACATGAGAGCTTCCGGCCCGTTTAATTTTGCTTAGCGGAAGTTGCCCTGTACCAGGAGAAAGGGCAACAAGTTGAGGCATTCCTTCCACTCCTCTACTTCCATTCTCTTTGTTGCTACCTTCTTAAAACACCCCTCTAGACTTTCGCTCTCACTTCCAAATCTATGAATTATAATTACAAACAGAAGCTCCATCTATTGACATTTAAAATTTCAAATTTATAATGTAGATTGTTTATAAATTGTTATAGTGTATTCTTGTAACTTTTGTAAACTCAATTCTAACTTCGTAAGAACATCAATTCAAACTTCGTAAGAACATCAATTCCAACTTCGCGAGAACATCAATTCCAACTTCGTAAGAACATCAATTCCAACTTTCTAAGAAAATCAATTCCAACTTCGTAAGAACATCAATTCCAACTTTCTAAGAACATCAATTCCAACTTTCTAAGAACATCAATTCCAACTTTCTAAGAACATCAATTCCAACTTCGTAAGAACATCAATTCCAATTTCGCAAGAACATCAATTCCAATTTCGCGAGAACATCAATTCCAACTTCGCGAGAACATCAATTCCAACTTCGTGAGAACATCAATTCCAACTTGGTGAGAACATCAATTCCAACTTGGTGAGATCATCAATTCCAACTTCGTGAGAACATCAATTCCAACTTGGTGAGAACATCAATTCCAACTTGGTGAGATCATCAATTCCAACTTCGTGAGAACATCAATTCCAACTTCGTGAGAACATCAATTCCAACTTCGCGAGAACATCAATTCCAACTTCGTGAGAACATCAATTCCAACTTCGCGAGAACATCAATTCAATTCCAAATTCGCGAGAACATCAATTCAATTCCAAATTCGTGAGAACATCAATTCCAACTTCACGAGAACATCAATTCCAACTTCGCGAGAACATCAATTCCAACTTCGCGAGAACATCAATTCCAACTTCGCGAGAACATCAATTCCAACTTCGTGAGAACATCAATTCCAACTTCGCGAGAACATCAATTCCAACTTCGCGAGAACATCAATTCCAACTTCGCGAGAACATCAATTCAATTCCAACTTCGTGAGAACATCAATTCCAACTTCGTGAGAACATCAATTCCAACTTCGTGAGAACATCAATTCCAACTTCGCGAGAACATCAATTCCAACTTCGTAAGAACATCAATTCCAACTTTCTAAGAAAATCAATTCCAACTTCGTAAGAACATCAATTCCAACTTTCTAAGAACATCAATTCCAACTTTCTAAGAACATCAATTCCAACTTTCTAAGAATATCAATTCCAACTTCGTAAGAACATCAATTCCAACTTCGTAAGAACATCAATTCCAACTTCGTAAGAACATCAATTCAATTCCAACTTCGCAAGAACATCAATTCCAATTTCGCAAGAACATCAATTCCAATTTCGCGAGAACATCAATTCCAACTTCGCGAGAACATCAATTCTAACTTCGTGAGAACATCAATTCCAACTTGGTGAGAACATCAATTCCAACTTGGTGAGATCATCAATTCCAACTTCGTGAGAACATCAATTCCAACTTCGTGAGAACATCAATTCCAACTTCGTGAGAACATCAATTCCAACTTCGCGAGAACATCAATTCCAACTTGGTGAGATCATCAATTCCAACTTCGTGAGAACATCAATTCCAACTTCGTGAGAACATCAATTCCAACTTCGTGAGAACATCAATTCCAACTTCGCGAGAACATCAATTCCAACTTCGCGAGAACATCAATTCCAACTTCGCGAGAACATCAATTCCAACTTCGTGAGAACATCAATTCCAACTTCGCGAGAACATCAATTCCAACTTCGCGAGAACATCAATTCAATTCCAACTTCGTGAGAACATCAATTCCAACTTCGTGAGAACATCAATTCCAACTTCGTGAGAACATCAATTCCAACTTCGTGAGAACATCAATTCCAACTTCGCGAGAACATCAATTCCAACTTCGCGAGAACATCAATTCCAACTTCGTGAGAACATCAATTCCAACTTCGTGAGAACATTAATTCCAACTTCGCGAGAACATCAATTCAATTCCAACTTCGTGAGAACATCAATTCCAACTTCGCGAGAACATCAATTCCAACTTCGCGAGAACATCAATTCCAACTTCGCGAGAACATCAATTCCAACTTCGCGAGAACATCAATTCCAACTTCGTGAGAACATCAACTCCAACTTCGTGAGAACATCAACTCCAACTTCGTGAGAACATCAACTCCAACTTCGTGAGAACATCAACTCCAACTTCGTGAGAACATCAATTCCAACTTCGTAAGAACATAAAACGCGTGGGAAATTTCGGTGAACTTTTGAAATGCTTGGGACAATAAACTTAGTAAATAGTTTCGACTTGTAACCTAGCTTTTATGGCAAATTGGTCAAATCACCATGCATTGGTGTGGACGCGTTCTTGTTTAATGTGTAATTGGGAACTTTGACTTTACGCCAGCTATGCATATTTATAGATATTTCGTTGATCGATCTGATGGGTTGAAAAGATCACTGTTCATTTGAGTCTGAATAAAAATGAGTGGTATCAAAATGAAGCTGCAATTTGACAGTAAAAATATCAGGAATGTTTGCATCCTGGCTCATGTAGATCATGGTAAGTTTCCCTTAAATTCGAATTAAATGGCAATTTTAACATTTATGCCAGGGACTATAACATACAACTGTTTTTAGGAAAGACCAGTTTGGCTGATTCCCTGACTGCAAGCAATGGAATATTTTCACAGAAAATGGCTGGAAAGGTGAGGTTTTAATTGAAAAACTTACCTCGCATGATCATCAGGAGTTTTGAAAATGAGTCAGGGAAATTATGAGAGAATTTAGGAAATCAGTCTGGGAATTATGAGAGAATTTTGAAAATGAGTCGGGGAATTATGAGAGAATTTAGAAAATGAGTCGGGGAAATTATGAGAGAATTTTGAAAATGAGTCAGGGAAATTATGCGAGAATTTAGAAAGTGAGTCAGGGAAATTATGAGAGAATTTAGAAAATGAGTCGAGGAATTACGTGAGAATTTAGAAAATGAGTCGGGGAATTACGAGAGAATTAGAAAATCATTCGGGGAATTATGAGAGAATTTTGAAAATGAGTCAGGGAATTATGAGAGAATTCTGAAAAATGAGTCAGGAAAATGGATGGGAAATGTCAGAATTTTGAAAAATGAGTCAGGAAAATGGATGGGAAATGTCAGAATTTTGAAAATTAATTAGAAATATCGGGGAAATTTTGTAAATGTATGGAAAAAGTCGGGAGAATTTTTGTAAATGTATGGAAAAAGTCGGGGGAATTTTTGTAAATGTATGGAACAAGTCGGGGGAATTTTTGTAAATGTATGGAAAATGTCGAGGGAATTTTTGTAAATGTATGGAAAATGTCAAGGGAATTTTTGTAAATGTATGGAAAATGTCGAGGGAATTTTTGGAAATGTATGGAAAAAGTCGGGGGATTTTTGGAAATGTATGGAAAAAGTCGGGGGAATTTTTGGGAATGTATGGAAAAAGTCGGGGGAATTTTTGGAAATGTATGGAAAAAGTCGGGATAATTTTTGGAAATGTATGGAAAAAGTCGGGAAATTTTGAAATAATAGGAAATGTTGGGGGAAATTTAAAATTGCCCTAAAAATCCCCATATCAGTTTGGTAATTTTCTTATAGTTGTACTAGCGTGAATTAATATGCAATATGGTTCTAGCCCGTTTTAAACTCTCAACATTACACAAATAAAATGGAAATTAAAATGAGTTGGAGAGAATGAAATAGTTTAGACACTCAGGGAAAGCTTGCAAAGTCAATTTCAAATTTTGAAAAGAAACATCAATGGCAAACAGGCTTATTTCAAGTATTTGACGGCTACTGTTTAATTTAGTTGCGTTATATAGATAGCAGAAAAGACGAACAAGTAAGGGGGATCACCATGAAATCAAGCGCAATTTCTTTGCAACACATTATAAGTAAGTTGTCTGTCTAAATATAACTATGTCTGTGCGAGTACTCAGCACTCGCGAGTTCTCTGCTAAGGCTTATAACAGTACTCGGCGAGTCCATTACTTCTTCTAAGATATGTTCCATAATAAGTAGGACTTCGTAATGCTAGAGACTTATAGCTCGAGCTAGTTCGAGAACGACAAGCGAGAATTGACTACACTCGGTTTATCAGTTCATCTTTCTATTTAGTCTGTACTAAGCCTTTGACAGCGCCTCACCAGGCGTCGCTTTACGAGAATCTATGACCTACGTCACTTCACGACAAGCTCTCAGTGAGCAATGACTAACTTATAGAACATATCTTATGAACTTATTGTAAAACGGAATTGCTCTAATGCGCACGTCGTAACTTTTATCATTGAAATTTTTCAATAGGTGAAAAGAAACATTTGATAAACTTGATTGACTCACCTGGGCACGTTGATTTCACTGGCGAGGTTTCAACAGCCGTTAGATTGTGCGATGGTGCCATTATCGTAGTTGATGTGGTTGAAGGAGTTTGTCCACAGGTATGTTATGCCAAAGAACAGACGATATCATATGGCAGAGATTATTTATATCAGCTTAAGCCTTGAATTTGACCCAAAACATTTTAAAATGATCTTTTACATTTCGCGCCATAGCATTTCGAAATACATATATAAACTACTACGCAAGTTTTCTCAAGATAAGTCAGTCTCTAAGTACCGCCACAAGTAGAATAATCTTACACCAAGTTCCTATGTAAGATTTTTTGCCGTAGCCTCTGGGTCTGAAAGTTCTGACGTTAAGCTTTTTAAAGTTCCCAACGGAGCTCCCGTGAATGGAGAGATAAAATTTCTAAAATATTGGCCACGACCGAGAACGAGCTTTTGAAGCAGCGCTCCACAGCGGTGGAGAGTGAAGTTAAACAGGCGGGGTTAATTTATTTATCCGAGTAAGTTCAAGCAAGGGGGGTGGAATTTTTTTAGTGAGACCCAGCTTTCCGCGGCTGATGTTAGTTGGCGCCGAGAAAAAACGTTAGTAGAGAAAAACTTTGGGTGTTCAACTACCATTTACTCTACAGTAAATACATTCGGCCTAGCCTTGGGATATCAAGTTTTAGGAACACTCGAGATGAGACGTTCGTTAGAGAGAACCTGACACACAATACCCTCATTCCTAGGCTGGAAAGCTATGTCCTTTCAGATCATCTCCTTTTGGTACCGCGTATATATCCCAAATCTTTGTGTATGGTCAATTGGTCAGGGATTAAAGACTTTTTTAGCCATATCGTAGTATACGATAGGCTCTTAGTTTGACCCGAGCCGTCCGTAGTAGTAGTAGTAGTAGTAGTAGTAGTAGTAGTAGTAGTAGTAGTAGTGGCCGGGGTTGTCGCTTCGTTATCGTCAGATTTTAGCTTAAAAGGAACTTTATATTACCACAACCCACCCATAGGGGTTACTGGGCTCGGTTAGAGATTTAATTTTAATTAAAAATTTTTCAGGTCAGACCCGAGAATCGAACCCGGGTCGCTGGCGTAGAAGACAAACATTCTACCACTGAACTATAGAGACTTGATAGAAACCCCGAGTTTTTATTATTTACTTTTATCTCTAAAATGTCGGGGTGATGTGGGGTGGGGTACCTCTTAATTTGTGGGGTGGGGTACCTCTTAATTTGTGGGGTCGGATACTTATGAATTTTTATCTGTGGGGTCGGATAGTTATGAATTTGTACGTTTGGGGTTTTTATATTTATTTTCTTTTTATGTATGTGCTAATTACATAGATAACGATTTTCCCCGTTTCCTACCGCGCTCCTCATGTGCTTCGTTCTCGTTCGGTAGCTATCGTCATCTATGTTATGTTTGACTGGAACGTTTTGGCGGTTAATTCAAATGTGGGTTTAGATAGAGCTAACATTAGTGTTAAATGAGCGTTATGCGTTTGATCATTTTAGTATTGCTAAAGGTAATTCGAGGGGATAATCACTAAAATGCGTAATCACTATAACTAAACTTTCTCTTTCAAAAGTTTCTGGGCATAAGTCCTTGTTAGAAATTTATAAGATGCGATAAGTGTGCATCGGCATAAGTCTATGTTGTAAACTCATCGAGGGGATTATCACTAAAACCATCTGTTCTTCGATTCGCCGGAATATTAGAATTACAGCATAAGTAAATTTATACGGTCATAATTTAATCACTGTTTAGAGTAGGGAATCGAGGGGCTATTCACTCTGATTTTATGCACGGTAAATCATTTAAGCATTGAAAAAGATAGCGCTATTCACTCATTAGGGTAAGGTGTAGAGGGGTTATCCACTCATTAGGGTAGGTTATAGAGGGGCTATTCACTCGTACGATATGGCTACTATTACGAGCCCTTGGGCCGTCTTGTTGGTTTTATTTTAGACTATCGTTGCGCTCCGTCAAGCTTGGAGTGAAAACATCAAACCAGTCCTTGTTCTTAATAAAATTGACCGTCTTATTCTGGAAATTAAGTTAACGCCTCTAGATGCCTTCATTCATCTTCAGCAAATACTCGAACAAGTCAACGCGATGGTTGGGGAACTCTTTACTGCGGGAGTTATGGAAAAGACGGCCAAAGTATGTATTATTGTAGCGGCAGGTGGCGCCACAGGCGTGGAGTTCCTTTCATTCGTCTAGGGGGAAAGTACAAGGTATAAGGTGGCAGAAAAATGGAAGTTGTGATAGAACGCGTATAATAGTAATTTAGGGGTCGAAGAATACCTGGGAAAATACTAAGAATAGTAAACACACAAAGTAAAAATACACTAAAATTATCATGAAATTTAAAAGTAGGCGGAAAGGTCAGGCAATTTATCAATGGACCAACAAGGTCGGGGGAATTTTAAAGAGGGGCCGAGAAGCTCGGGAGAATTTTAAACAAACAGAGTTTGGAAAGAGGGAAAAAACTAACTCTTCATCCGTGGAGTTAAAAGGAGGTCCGACCGCAACAGAGACGCGCGCTGTACCAGCTACAGGGTTCATACAAATCCGTAAAAACCAGGGAAATAGTTGACAAAAACCTCAGGGAAATAGTTGACAAAAACCTCAGGGAAATTTAGAATTTTTAGTAAAAATCAGGGAAATTTGCGTTAAATAGGGGCCGAGTAATTAAGCAAAATGTTCATAAATATACCCTCCATAGGATTAACATTACACGAAACTTAGGAGGCTCGTAACTGTGGTTATGTTAGAGATACGGTTATGTCCTTTCATTATGTTATAGTCATATTTGCCCCCCTCCTCCCTTCTTTAACATTTGCTCCATAGGATATTCCATATACAGGAAAAACCTGGAAAATTCAGGGAAGTATATGGGGGAAAACCTGGAAATCTCAGAGAAATTTGTTTTCCAAAAGTTGTATGAACCCTGAGCTATTGTAATTGTCTACTGATTTAATGGACTTCTGTTAGTACTTTCTTGAATTTTTAGTACAGAAAGTACTATTTTAAAGTTTTTGTATGCAACTCGGTACAGTTTTGATATTTGAATCTCCATTTGAAATGTGCCACATTTCTCCAATATTCCTTAAAACATCGGAGTCTTTAGCAATTGGAATCGCGGACAGCTGGACAGCCCCATAAATCCATACACTATAGTGGCGCCACCTATTTGGAGTTTTTGGAAGCCTAAAAATTTTAAATATTTAACCAATTCAATCTTTTTCTCAAACGATAATTATTCATTTGTGATTCCTTTCCTTCAGAGCAATGTTGCGCAGGAGTTCAAGAACAAAGACCTGGTAATTAGGGCACTTGAAATTGGCTTGAAAGCTCTAGATTAGAAGTTACCCAAAACATTTTTCAGCGATATCTGGATTGGAGTAGCGGTTTGGAGGAAGTAGATGATTCAACTGTGTATTTTGATCCTGATCAGGGAAACGTTATCTTCGCCAGTGCTATTGATGGATGGGGCTTCAGGTAAGTTTATTTACGCGGCCATCTTGTTTCTGGCAGTAATGTTTTTTTTTTTATTTCTATTTTTAGTGTTGCTGATTTTGCAAGAATGTATTCGGATAAACTGGGCGTGAATGAATTGATTCTACGACACGCACTCTGGGGAGATTTTTACCTAAATACAAAACGAAAGAAGTTAAAAAAGGTGCCCAAGTAAGTCTGTTTCGCATTGCTCTGTTAAAGAAGAAATAAACTTGCAGTTCTGTTAGTTCTTTCTTCCAATGTAGTTAGATAATAATAACTTTTGTAGTTGCTATTGCATTTAAAATTGTGATTTTTGAACAGAGTAAGTCGAAGAAACCTCTGTTTGTTCAATTGGTCCTTGAAAACTTGTGGGCCGTGTATGAAGCCATTGCGGTACGAAGGGACAAAGCAATGACGGAGAAAATTGTCAAAACTTTGGACTTGAAAGTTCTTCCGCGAGACATGAAACACTCTGACCCTAAAGTACAGCTACAAGCTGTTTGCGGGAAATGGTTACCCTCTCAACAGCAACACTTGGTAAGAAATTCAGCATTTCATCATTTTAGAGGTTTTTGAAAGGGACCATGAAGGGTTTAACGTTGTTTTTTGTGCCTTTAGAATGGTAAAGTATGGTAAAAAGCGTTAATGTATGCCAGCGAAACATTTGCTTATATAATCTCTGATAGTTTCGAAATGAATATGACCAAATGTCTTTTCCAACTTTTATCGCAATTTTTGCGCATTACAATAGCATTGTTAAGCCTATTTTATCATTCTACAACAAGGTCCTTAGCAAAATATTTTGCTCTCCTTTTACCTTTATTTTAGAAAGGTTGAAGGCATGTTGTGTTTCTCATTACTGTTTCCTTAATTATAAATATGAAAACATAATTTCAGATATGGTTTGCAATTTGATTCCAAGTCCTTGTGATCTGAGTGAAGAGAGAGTGGAATCTCTATTTTGTACAGCCCTTCAAAGTTACGATGCCTTACCAGAGCAAACCAAAGAACTCAAAAAATGTATGTATTATTGTATTTTAGTGTTCCCTTCAACAACTATCGTATTATTGTATTTTAATGTTCCCTTCAACAACTATCGTATTATTGTATTTTAATGTTCCCTTCAACAACTATCGTATTATTGTATTTTAGTGTTCCTTTCAACAACTATCGTAATATTGTATTTTAGTGTTCCCTTCAACAACTGTCGTATTATTGTATTTTAGTGTTCCCCTTCAACAACTGTCATAATATTGTATTTTAGTGTTCCCTTCAACAACTGTCATAATATTGTACATGAAGGCGAGGCACAGTACTGTTTGTACTGGGACCGACCACAAGAGGCCCAGTTGCGGCGACAGAATTTGGAATCTGTTCGTGTCGACGTACATCGTGTTCAGTATTTCGCCCATTGTCAGATCACGTCGATCGCTGCTCGTCAAGCGAAATGTCTGCTTTGACGTATCTCATTAATGTACTAGCGTCCCACTATCAGGATAACTGTAACTTACTTTTTTGTACAGAACGTGCATGGTGGCAGATTTGAGTCTTAGTCCTAGTTTGGTGTGGAAAATCGCACTGCCTTCTTGCAACAAAGATTGCGCGAGGCCGGCCACACCGTAAAGGCAAGCGTAGAAAATCCCCTTCCACAAAGGATCTTCGCTCGTCGAGAAATCAATAATGGAACTAAAAACGTAGGTGAGGAAACGGGTTAACTCGGTTCCAAAGTTTACATAATTCATTGCAGCATGGTCAATCTCAACTTCTGTTTTAGAATCAGTTTTAAAGAATATTGAGAGGAATGAAAACATTCAGACAGCTGACCCAAAGAAACAGGAAACGTTATTGCTCGTGTGATTGAATTTTTCTCTACGCTTCAGTACGGGCAAGGAACCAACCACTTATTCTCACACATTAAGTGAAAACAGGAATGTATGGAGGAGCTGGAATGGCTAAGGGGGCTCTCGTTGTACCCTTGATGGTGGAAACATAAGGCGAGTCCTTTATTTTTTTTTTTAGAAGTGAAGCTCCTCCCCCTACGTCTGTTTAGCTATCTTCCGAAGGCGAAAAATGTTTTGACTCGTTAAAAAAGGCATGGCAGAAGTGATCTTTTAGATTTTTTAAAGTTAAATGCGCTGAGTCGTCGCCGTTCGCGTTCATATTCGATTCTCTCAGCCTAGGCAGAGGACCTAGGTAGAGAGTGGAGAATTATAGCAAACAAGGTTTTTGGCAGCCAAAGAATGAATGAAAATAATTTAAGTGGTAAATACGATTTTTACGTCAGGCTATGACGTCACTAGCGTAAATTAAGCCACGCCAGTTGTTTCCAAGATCATTTCACGCCGATTAGGATTTGACCTTAGCCATTCCTGATAGATTTTCATAGCCTTATACCTAACTTATATTAAAGAGATAATCCATAAGGAAGAGAGAGACCAAATTAAAATAACGAACTGTTTATTAAACAAGTGAGAGAGTGAGACTGAGAGTGTGAGACTGATTAAAAGATAACATAACATTGCTATTTATAGCAGTTACTAAAAAACAGTATTAAGATATTATTAATCGGTTAAAAAGTAACATCGCATTTCTTGAGTTACAGAGTTAATATAATCCGAGTAGATAAGAGTCGATTTCTCCAACAATTCCAACCCCTCCACACATCCCTGGTGATTTGAATTTAATCTTATATTCTTGATTTAACATAAATAATCACTTATGGTGTTATGATGTTTCTTGTAAAGAGGAAAAAATAAAATAACTTACCCAGTCAAAAGGGCAGGGCCGAATGATACTACGTCGGACAGAACTTGTAGGAGCAATCCAGCAATCAAGCAAGGTCCGACTGTTCTCAACAAGGGCCAAGTGATTGACTTTCTTTGATATTTGGTTCTGTTTTGTTCTTCCGAAAAGCTTTTCATTTCCATTTCATCGCCATCACTTTCGGTCTCAGCTTGGGGCTTCCAGTATTTTTCGAAAAGGCGCGAGACAGTTATCGCTCGCTCAGCGTCGTTCAAGTCGTACACCTCCGATGGCTCCAGGGCTTTCTTCCAACCTTTACACAGGACGCTACAATTCGTTAAAAGAAAAACTTGAAAGTTAAAATTAAAATACAAGGCGCTGCGCTGTAATAACTTCTTCAAGTTTGGACAAGTTATAAGAACACAAGAACGGGAACGGATTTACCTGGTAAGCCATGAATGAACCACGCGACGCGTGAACAAAACGATGCATCATCTTCCATTGATTTCTTAATGTATTAAAGTAATCGTCTTTTGGTTAAGGAATTTTAATAGAAAAGTTTATATGTGCCATAAGTTTGACTATATGGTTATGAAAGGTAAATTACTATGGCAATTTACACGAAAATTTACCAGGGTAACTGTAATTTACGATTTTCTCGGGTAAATTACGAAAATGGTCATTACCGTGGAAAATTACCTCCGAATTTGAAAAAGGAAATAAAAACGTTATAAAAAGTGGCATTTTTCATTATTTAGCTTAAAAACTGTCAAAATAATTTATTTTTGCATTTTGGTAGATTACCTTGAACGGTAATTTACCATTTTCCAAAATTAGCTTACACTAAAACCTTACTGAGAGCTTGATAGAGAACGTCAAGCAAAAACTACTAGAGCTCCAAGAGATGAGTGTCGAACTTATAATACATATACATTAACAAAATGTCTGGACTCTCTGGAGTATATTACCATTTTGACTTCGATTGCGTACGTATGTTCTTGCGGAGAGGCGTCACTCAGTGTGTGTAATACGAGGGTAACTACTACTAAAGAGTAAATTACCGACTCAATTACCAACCCGAAATAGTCATCTTTGTCATTCTGAAATATTTCACGTTTTTTTTACCATAATATTGTTATAAAATCTAAAATAAAGCTACGCTTACTTGTATATAGTATTTCATGATGGCGGATCTCAGAGTGATAGTTTGCGTTAGTGTTAAGAGGAACCAAAACATTGTTAGGATTCCGGACAACACCGTGCCACCCCCTCTGCCGTAAATTATGAGTAATAGTGCCAAGATCTGGAACACAAGTGTAAAAATTATTTTGTCAAAACATTTGATACGGATTTTTTTAAATTGCCTCACGTAAGTTCCAAATTGAAGGACGACCGCCAAATTGTCAACGACTTGTAACTCGCCGTAGTATATTTGTTTGCCAAATTTTAAGACGCTAATTGCGGTCAGTATCAGAACGAAGAGCTGAAATAACAAGAAAAACAAGTACTTATAGGTTTTAGGAACTTTTTCGACATTCGCCTTTAAAATAATTTCCCAAGAGGAGGAATAAGCAATGCCGAGAACACGCTCATCCTGCACAGCGCATTTTGCGCCTAACAATACTCGTTCAGTAAGGACTTACACTTTTCATAATGGAAAGATGAGAACAACGGACGCTTCGCCGTTCCGACTTAGCAATCAACGCGACTTCCAATGGGAGGAACACCCAGAGTATCGCGCATGGCACCCAGACCAGGATGGTCTTCTGAAAACAGGGAGTGAAGTCCGGATCATCCGTGTACCATGTCAAATTGCCGTCCTATTAAAAATAATTACAGATTTGATAATTAAAACGTGAACGCCATCAATTAATATAATTATTGCCCTGGTAAAGTAATAAAACAAGTAAGAATTGTGGATATAGGAGCTGATTATATCATGAAGTCTTTGTGACTTCTGCCAAGTTAAAATAGCTGGAGTCAACACTAATCACGCTGTTAACTTAACATTTTATTAGCTTTCGGTACTGATTTGTTATATTTATTATAAATTTATTGCAAAGCAATATTGGCTTCTACTCCCTTGTCATCGTTGGAGTTACGAGAAACGTCTAGCCTACCAATGGCAGAGTTTCCACCAAAGGTTCACGCAATTGCGGGTTTTTTTATCATTTACTGCGAAATTTAGAAAAATTGTGAAAAATGTGTTCCCTAGAAGTCAAACGTTAACAATAGCTAAGTTGAAAATGATTTTGGGAACAACATTTCTTAAAACGGCTTAACTAGAATTAAGGTAAACTACTGACGATTGAAATAACCAATATCAAATTCAATAATATTTGTTTAAATATTTAAGAAAAACGTCTTAATTTGGTCTCGACTTGGAGAGGTTTATTTTGGTTTCCCAACTTGTTATAAGTATAACCGTTCCCATCTAGGATAAGCTGCGCTTAGTGGATGGGCCTGAAACTTAGCAATTTGTTGCAACTGTTGACAAAAATGAATAGAAAAACCTACCCAAAATGGAGATTTGCAAAAGTCATCCAAATGAAGATACCATTTTTGAGTGATTAACACTAAAATCTTTGCTAAAAAAATTATTTGAGTAATTTATAACAGCCAGTCGCTCTGATGTTATCGGGCGACTAACTAATCCTTTCAACGTTTTGTAAATAAACCGTTATACTCGAAAAACGCAAGTGTATTTTAGATCGAGTTCGTCTACATTAGAGCTGAATAACAAAATTCCAGACTCTAGCCGATAAACTCGTTCTTTTATGAACTGTACATTTTGTCCTTATTCGAAATGAAAATTATATAATCTTTGAATCGCCGATTACAGAATAGAACTTAAAGAGCAAAATTTTTTAACTATTTATTCTTGTAAAGATAGTTTAAATTGATAGAAGAAAGATACGATAAGTCCAAATATCATTTTACAAAGAATGAAACAATGTCAATTCTGTAAAGAACACACAGCTCTTCTAAACTCAAATCCAAGACGGGGAACCTGTATTTCAGATAGAATTAGGCTTTTAGGCATTAAGAGAAATTTCTTTTTCATGCCCGCGTGCGCCTTTGGGTTTGGAGACCCCATATCTACGTAAGTCCATTGGGGGCTCTTGTCACGTCCAGACTGTGGATAATGGGCTCATCAAATAACCCTATTTCTCACAAAGTAGTTACGAGGCATCAAACTTTAATGATTCACTTTAAAAATCAACTGAAACAAAATATCATTTTAAATGAGTTTTTAGAAGTTGCAACTCTCCGTTTTCGAAACAGTTGATGATGTTTTCAACTTTTTGGAATAAACTGTTTTCTGATGTAGAGGAAGTAAAAGCGTCTGTATTTGCAGACCTTATATATCCGTGAGTGTTCTACATTGAAACTAAAATAGCAGGTTTCTCGCTCTCGAAACTTTTATTTCACCTTTTTGCAACTTATTTTACGATAAGGTATTAAGAAAATAAGATAAAAGACTTGATGATGCACCTGTAAGACGCGAAACTAGTCGTTTGTGCTCGGAAATTATTTCGAGTTTTAATATTTTTCTTTCGTAAAACAAATATTTGAAATA
>JAEQBA010002049.1:0-16468 GCA_019434445.1 Phalangium opilio | reverse complement strand
TTAGATTAAGCGATATTATTCAAGTATGAAAACTTTAAAACAATTACTGAAGCTAGAGAAGCGTGGAAACTTCTAAATGGTGTCTTTTGCGTCTACAAGCCCCAAAATATTCCAACACTTCGAACACGTGAGATTCTGCTTTACGCTTTAACAAGGGATTTAAACAACATGGATGTGAGACCACCCAAACAATACGTTTCCATCGAAGGAAGTTTGAGTGATGAGAACTCGCGTCTTACGGTAGTTTCAAAACCAAGTTTCGCTGATCATCCTTTAGTAATTGGTCCAAGGTATCAAGAACAAGACTTTAGAATGAACTTTGTAAATAATTTGGGTAGATATATGTCTGGTCTTTTAATTACTGGCATTGGAGATGGTTGTAAGGTAGCTTATAGAATGAAAAACAACAATTTGTTAAGAAAGTTTGAAATAGATGGACAGTTTGGTCTAGCAACTGAAAACTATTTTGTAGATGGACCCATTATTGGAAAATCCACTTTCAAACACGTCACCCAATCAAAAATTGACTTAATATTATCCTCAATTCAAGCCGCTTACCAAGCCAACGCGTTTAAGTTTTCAGGAGTACCCTTAGATTCCCAAGAAGCTTACGAAATAGCTAGCGCTGGAATTGTAAGACCAGCCGATAAAACTTTACCAATGATTTACAAACTAAGCTGTATAAAATTTGAACCCCCATATTTCACCATAGAAGCCCATGTTATAAATGAAAGTGAAGATTACCTGTCACAATTAATCCATGAAATTGGTTTGAGGCTAAAATCCAACGCAGTTTGTGTAAAGATAAGATCAACGGCTTACGGTTTGTTTAACTTGGATCACGCTTTACTTAGAAAACACTGGAACTTGGAGAACATATTGCAAAATATTAATGATTGTAGAAACGCAGCTGCCTTTGAAAATACAATAGCTAGAAGTCCATTAATTAAGACTTCCAGAAATGAGAATTAATTATCAAATTGTATTAGCGGAAGTGAGATGAGACTAGAAGTATCGAAGTAACCAAATTCTTCACTTGGCGAAAGTGAATATTCTTGATAACACACCAACGGTTAGCCCTCTGGTAGCGGTTTCTGAATTTTCCCTCCAAAACGTGAGAGGCTCGCGGCGGTAGACGGCCGAACTAGATTCAAGCACCCGCGTCCGTGTTCTGCAGCTTTAGGTTAAGGGGAAGGGGGTAGGAAATGTTTTTGGAACGCGACCAATTTTTTTCTCTCTAGTGTAGGCGCGATGGAAGCGGCGAATAAAATCCTCAAATTTGTTCACTAGTGCCAGGATCTACTACCAATACTAGAGCTCTTCACTTCTAGTCTCATCTCACTTCTGGTATTAGTCATTTAAATAAAAACAAAACTAATTAATTAGTCATCCGTTTTTAATTTCTTTGTTTGTTTGCTCCACCAAATATCCAAATATGACATATAAAGGTAAATGTTTTACGTACAATATTGCAGGCACAGCAAAGATTCGTAATGCTTGGTACAAACAACATTATATAGCTTCTTTATTTATTTATTTATTTCGGGGGCTCAGAATTCTTCATTTATTTTTTTTGGAAAAAACAATTTCATAATAAACTTGTAAATATGTCAAATTTGTATGTTTTTTTTGTAGTTTTGGTTTCTTATATACATATAAATTTTACTCGAATCACAAATATACATGACCCAAATTTTTGTTTATTTTTTATATATATATAATACGAACGTTAAAGCCTTTCATTTTTTTAAAAAATTACTTGTTTTTTAGTTTTACCAATCTGTTTTTTTAGGAATGCTTAATTTGTTTCTTTAATACTAAACCTAGAACCATTTCAAATTTTTTTTCAGAGAAATAATACTATTTTTAACTTGGAATGAATCAACCAATCGCATTTGTCCTTAATGTTCAAAGAAATTGCCCAATTTCGTATTCAGGATTTAAACGCTGTATACTGCAGCGAACAATTTTGGGTTTTAAGGATTATGGGGATGTAAAAAGGAGTAGTAATCTGCTTCAAAATTCTTTCGAGAGAAATAATACTATTTTTAACTTGGAATGAAGAAACCAATCGCATTTGTCCTTAATGTTCGAAGAAATTGCCCAATTTCAATTTCGTATTCAGGATTTAAACACTGTATACTGCAGCGAACAATTTTGGGTTTTAACGATTACGGGGATGTAAAAAGGAGTAGTAATCTGCTACAAAATTCTTTCGAGAGAAATAATACTATTTTTAACTTGGAATGAATCAACCAATCGCATTTGTCCTTACTGTTCGAAGAAATTGCCCAATTTCAATTTCGTATTCAGGGTTTTAAACCCTGTATACTTTAGCGAACAATTTTGGGTTTTAACGATTACGAAGAGGTAAAAAGGAGTAGTAATCTGCTTCAAAATTCTTTCGAGAGAAATAATACTATTTTTAACTTGGAATGAATAAACCAATCGCATTTGTCCTTAATGTTCGAAGAAATTGCCCAATTTCAATTTCGTATTCAGGGTTTAAACGCTGTATACTTCATCGAACAATTTTGGGTTTTAACGATTATGGGGAGAGGTAAAAAGGAGTAGTAATCTGTCATTAATTACTTCAGAATTTAATCGCGATGACTAGTAATTAGGAAGTAGGATTAAAGTAGCGAAACTATTCTTATTACAATCAAAATTAAATTAGTAGTACCACTTGGATGGAGTTGGCAACGGACAGCGTGAAGCTTAAAAGCTTTCGTTTAAGCTAGGACAAATGATAACGATACTTTATACCTTGACATTTTTTTATTTTAAAGTAATACTGGTTTAAATTGCGCCTGATTATAAATCTCTTTAAGGCAAAAATACTTATTTTCTTTTACGGATCGATCAAAAATATTTATAAAAAAGTAGGCCTAAATACTTTCCGAGTCCATTTTGGTTAACTTTTTTGTGACAAAAAGGGGGAAGAGGCGGGGCATGCTGGGATAAGTGTAGTGTCGTAGAGAGAACTTGAGACAAAAGCACCACCGTTTTTGTATACGTATATATAAAATGTGCGATAATTAATTAATTAATTGCAATTAAGATTAAACGATTTAACTAATTAAAGAGATCCTTATTATTATTATTATTATATAAATATTTCGCGTAGGTACTATTTAAAAAAAAAAAAAGAATATTGAGAGCAAAAAATTTAATCGCTGATTGAGATTAACGACAACGTAAAGTAAATATTCCCTTTCTTTGGTTTGGTTTCAGGGTTTTTGATTGATATGTTAAAATTATTTAAGACTGAAATTAATCAACGAAAAAATTAAGTCGACAAAAATATTATAGCGACAATTAACATTTGGATGAAGAAAAAACGTTTTCTTTTTCGCGAAGTATTTTTTGGTTTTAACTCTTTAACGGAGACCAAAAAAATACATAGGCAGTTTCCAGGGCCATACTTTCAAAAAGTGAGATATAAGGGGGAGATTACGATATTCATTTAGGTTTCTTTTTCTGCTGAAATAAGCGTGGCGTGTAATTTTTAATTAGTTTTGTTGAAAAAACCCTTTTATTCACGTTTTCTTACCAGGAGGAGGAGAGGCTTCGCCACTTTCTTTGGTGTCTTTATCGGTATCCGTGCTATCAGCGGATTGTACGGCTCCTTTCGCCTCTTTTTCCTTTTCTTTGCCACTCTTTGGCTTTATTTGGAGTAAAACATTAGTTAAGTTTTACTTTAACCCATGAAGTATTAAAAATATAAGAGTTTAAGAATACTTGAGGTTTTGGTTTAGGCTCTTTGCTGGGGTCAAGAATGATTTTGCCGATATTTTCCTGTCATGCATCTTTTGCATGGCTTCATGAACCTACAAAATAAAAAGTAATGAGATATAATTGAAGGGAAATTCATTTTGACAAAGTAATTACATCTTCAAATGCCCAAGTTGAGTCAATGACTGGTTTTACTCTTCCATCCCTCCATAAATCAAAGATCTTGTTAACCACATCCCTAACATACTCGTGTCCACCTTGTTGATATAAAAGATGACGTAGATGGAAACCAGAGAGAGTGCGATTATCATCAAAGAGCTTAATTGGGCTTATTTTATCCACTTGCCACCACTGTTAATGAGTAAAAACTAATTAATTTTCCAAGCAAAACAGTACTAAACTCGCATTCCTTTGACTAAACTAAGCCAACCGACTTCCACCACAATTTACTAATAATATTATAGATTCTACCTTAAATATAAAAGGAAAAATAATTAAAATTACAAAATAATTGGCATTTAATTTATCTCTAAAAACGTGTACTACTGCGCCATCCGCCATTGGTTTAGTGGAGTCTGCTAGCCAGAACCTACCCTACCCTTGCCTAGGATGGGATTGGGGAATACAGGGAAAAATGGCAGGCGGTCTTCCTGATTCGTCTAAGTAAACCGCCCGCCATTTTTCCGAGTATTCCTAGCCCATTTCAAGCCTCCCACCGGACCTTAGTCGTTCCACAGTTAGTGTGCGGATTTCCCCAGATTACGCTACTCCTTCCGAGTATTCCTCCCCCATTTCAAGCCTCCCACCGGACCTTAGTCGTTCCACAGTTATCGTGCCGATTTCCCCAGATTACGCTCCTCCCATCATTCTCTCTCAGCCCGTGAGGTATCAACCAACCCCTTTAGGGGCGTCTATTAGACGTCACTAAAGCAATGGCGGCTCAGTTGTCCTCGTTTTTAGACCATTTAAATGCTAGTTATAGTGTAATAAGGGATCATTTATTTATATTTTAAAAATTTTCCTTTTATATTTAGAAAAAAGGCCATTCTTTTAAGGTATAATGTCTTGGCACCTGAACTTTTCCTTCCATAAATATTCAAATTTAAAACTAAACAAAACTTCCAAAAACAAAAATAAAAATTCCCCTTAATACTCACAGACTTAGCTACACTAAAAAAGCTTTTAGTTTCGCCCGTTACAATGTTAGAAGTACCTGAAAATATGAGTAAAAAATAATTTAATAAATTTTTACTCACTGATTTAGCGAAACTGAAGAAACTCTTAGTTTCGCCAGAAACAATACTTGAAGTTCCTAAAATCGTTAACAATTTATACCCTCATTTTTTAAAGGAATTTTATTAAAGGATCAACTAAACTAATTAAGGGTTATGAACTAAGTGTTAATTAATTAAGTTACTTACCGTACAGAATATATCTGCCTAAAGGTTTCAAGAGGCTGTAACCTTTATTGGCATCATCACCATACATGCAATCCAAAACTATATCAACACCGTCTGGACATAATCTGGAGTCAAACACTCAAATGTTAGCTTAAATTTTGAGTCAGGTTTTGAAAAACACCAGGGTTTTATTAAAAATAACCCAGCCCACTGGTTTTTTTTCAGGGCGTTTTTCAGCGTTTTTCGGGGGCGTTTTTCAGCGTTTTTCGGGGGCGTTTTTCAGCGTTTTTCGGGGGAGTTTTTCAGCGTTTTTCGGGGGAGTTTTTCAGCGTTTTTCGGGGGAGTTTTTCAGCGTTTTTCGGGGGAGTTTTTCAGCGTTTTTCGGGGGAGTTTTTCAGCGTTTTTCGGGGGAGTTTTTCAGCGTTTTTCGGGGGAGTTTTTCAGCGTTTTTCGGGGGAGTTTTTCAGCGTTTTTCGGGGGAGTTTTTCAGCGTTTGTTGGGGCTGGGTTTTTTTAATTAGAACCCTGTTTTGAGTATTTAATATTAGAAGATCATACTTTCTAACTTCTTGTACATAATCAGTTCCATGATCAATGAGATGAGTAAATGAATCTTGAATAGCTTCGTGTTTTGATTTGGCAGCAGTACCAATTGTGGTAATGTCATTTTGGGTTTTGCTTAACTGAGCTACAGCGTGACCCTATAATTTGATACAAAATTGACCTCAACCCAATTTAATACCTCAAATTTAATTAATAGTGAAGGATCCTTACAACACCCCCAGCTGCTGAATGTAACAGAACTGATTGGCCGGGTCTCAATCCTCCAATATCAAAGAGAATAGCGTAAGCTACAACATAATTCATGGCAATAGCCGCTGCATCTTGGAAGCTCATGCCATCTGGGATCTTATAAACGTGTTTAGCCTGAACAGTAACTAATTCAGCCCAGGCTTTGAACTCCGTTAACGCTACTACAGAATCTCCAACCTTTTTTGTAAGAATTTTTGAATGAGAATTAACTCATCCCCCAATTTTTTTAATTTAAAATTAAGTAAGGCGCAAGTACTTTAAGATCTTCAACACCTTCTCCCAGAGCTTCTATCTCTCCAGAACATTCAAAACCCATGATAAAAGGTGTTTTTAATAGGTTATCGACTGTCCCTTGTCTAACCATTAAATCCAAGAAATTCAAACCACTTTAATGGTAAAAAGAACAAGAGAAAAAAATCTATATCAAACCTAAATTCACCAATAAATTGCGAAGTTCAGAGTTCTAAGTATAAGATCGAAATTGCTAAGTTCAGAGTTCTAAGTATAAGATCAAAATTGCCAAGTTCAGAGTTCTAAGTATAAGATCAAAATTGCCAAGTTCAGAGTTCTAAGTATAACATCAAAATTGCTAAGTTCAGAGTTCTAAGTATAACATCAAAATTGCTAAGTTCAGAGTTCTAAGTATAACATCAAAATTGCTAAGTTCAGAGTTCTAAGTATAACATCAAAATTGCTAAGTTCAGAGTTCTAAGTATAAGATCAAAATTGCCAAGTTCAGAGTTCTGACTAAGTATAAGATCAAAATTGCCAAGTTCAGAGTTCTGACTAAGTATAAGATCAAAATTGCCAAGTTCAGAGTTCTGACTAAGTATAAGATCAAAAGGGTTAAGAACTTAAGATCTTTAGATTAATGGCTATTTTTAAATAAATAGATTCTAAAGATTATCTCAACCACAATAGGAATTTTTTCAAGTGATCAAGTATGTTTTCTTATCATATTAATCAAAAGTATGGACACTTCAGATAACTCTTTCAAAGCCATCAACAACTTCAATAGCTTTCCACATTATTTGTTAATTTATTCCTTTTTCTATATTATTATATTACCCCCAAACTAAATTAAAAGTACAATCTGTCTTCTCAGGCTCCTAAACTCCTACTTAAAAAGACATCTTAGTAAAGAGGTCTTTGACTTTTGTCTCCCGCGCCCATTAGCAGTACAGTTATAGTAGGGCAAGCGGGGAGGGTCCGAAAGTATCGACTGACTGACCACAGGTTTTACGTGACTCATCAGGTGACAGACGCCTGTTGTCACAACCCTTTATCTTAGAAAAAAGCTATTCTATCTCTAACCCTTTCAAATTAAAATTTCAACACGATCACGCGCTATTATAATTAAATAACGCGATAATAGACGACTTAAAAGTTAAGAGGTTCAAGAAAGCGAAATTTCCTTATCCATATGTTTGACAACTAGGCTTACCAAGCTTTGACTCTGACGAGTACCTCGCCTTCCGCGGCGGTAGGCTCGGGCCTCTTCATGATTTTGACAGCCTTTAAGCCTCCGAAACTACTTAAAACGACGGCTCTCATTTCTTTTGGCGGCGGTTGTTCTTCTACCTTTTCTTCCTCCTTTTTCTCTTCCTTTTCCTCGGTTTTCTTCTCTTCAGTCGGTTTAGCTTCGTTATCGGCCATGGTGGTCAAAATAATTTAACAAAACTTTTCGAAGAAGCTGCGTCTGTCTGTATCACGAGACAACTACTCCCGTTGACTGCTCGAAGCGAAAAGAAAGCGGGACTACGCCTAGTGTCGTAGACTAGACTCGGTGGCGGGAGCCGGGAACGCGCGCGTTTTGGTAAAAAAAAAAACTAAACCACGCCCACTCCCACTCGTCACTGACAGAAATTGACCATGCATAGCATAGCCCATTTCAATCAGGCGCTAGTTGTCCGCAAAAATCGCGTCTTATTATAGGCCTACTTGAATATGACTTCGTGAAATTTGCATTTTTGTCAGTTTAATCATAAACCAACAGAAAATTATACCTCAAAAACGTTAAAAAATGTATCGTAATAGGTAAGAATGTGTATAATTCCAAAGGTTAAGCGCGTTATTTGGTAGGCTGTGACCTAAGCGATGACTGTGCCGGCCAAAGTACGCGCGCACTCCGCCATACTTCAAAAAGAACGTAAATGCCCCACAGAGAAAGCCTAGAGATAACGGCTTTGGGTATGAGACTAAGGAATGTATAACCTACAATATGACTGGACGGGCATTACGAATTGCCGAACTTGCAGTATGTCAAGGCGTTGCCTACGTTAATCAAGGCCTGTGCGCGGTAGTTTCGAAGGGGCTGGGGGGATTTAAGAAACGTGACTTCTTATTTTCTCCCTATTTTGGCGCGAGATTTCATTGATAGCTGGACCGAAACGCGCGAAAATGAGTATTTTAAATTCCAAGCGCGAGAAAATGAACGTTTCAAAATTCAGGGTGGGAAATAAGGATTTTTTTAAACTGGACATTGGGCCAGCAACCCCTCTGGCCTGGAATAAATAAACTGGTCCATGACCACTGGCCAGGGCGCGTCGTCTGCTAAATTGAAGAAGTGGATAATTAAAATATATGAGCTAATGTCTGGACTCTGGAAACCCTTGAATTTTCTTAGTGGTCCCGTGGACCACTGACCCCCCTCCGATTTAATTTTTAAACTGGTCCAGGCAATTTTTAAAGTGGTCATTTGCCCTGTGCCACCGCCTTATTTCCCACGCTGTTTCAAACCCTGTGCCACCGCCTGATTTCCCACGCTGTTTCAAATTATTTAGGTCCAGCTAATAGCGCCTCAGGTGAGAGAATTTGGCAACTTAAATTGCCAAAATAAAAAACGGCGCCGCGCACAGGCCTTGATTAACGTAGTCAACGGTTAAAAATAGGGTAATGGCAGCCCTCTGCCTTCGACTGTATTAAGCTCTATGGGGAAATAACATGGGGTGCCATTAGTCTATTCCATCTGAAAAGCATGCTGTGTTGAGACTAATAAAAAAATCCGCAAATAAATTTCACAGGAAAGTCTTTATTTTTCACCTTTTCTGCCAAACGATTAGAACATATTATGAATGTCTTATGATAAAATTTACAGATGAATAGTGGTCTAAGAAAGAAAATTAATAAATTTTTGTCTTCTTTATGGGTTTTTTTATATATATATAATTTTTTATTTCAATCAATTTCTGATTAATTTGTGTTTTTTTATTTCATTAAGAGTATAAAAATACCGCATCTATTTCATTTTTTTTTATTTTAAATTTGATGTAAAGGAGACCCGTTAAAACATTTTTTTAATTATAATTATAATATTACAAATATGTGTTACTAATTTTCTTTCATAAATGAGACCACACATGGCATTGCGCTTTTAAAATAAATATATACAGGTCAAGCAAGCCTTTCTTCCGCGTTAACGAAGATAGCCTCCTTTTATTTTTAATTTATGTCAATTTAAATCATCGGTAATCAATTTTTATTTAATTAATATGACAGACTTGATTTGTCATTTTTCCTCTAATTTTTTTTATAAATTTATACAAAAAACAATAGCCAATAAAACAAATGCTAAATGAATGGGGGCGGGGCTTAGTGGGGTGGGGGTAAGAAGAAGGGGGGGGGGAATCTGCGACCTTTTTTTTTTGACACCATGAAGTTAATTTACAATTTAATTATAATTATCTTATTTTTCTTTGAGGCTATAGGTACAAAAATTAACCCTACAAAAAAAAAGCAGGCAGTAATGCCCGTTTTATTTTTATATACGACAATCCGGGGATCATTTCATTAAAGTCTCTTTAAAATCTTCGGATGGCAACAAGAACTTCATTAGATTTAAAAAATTCTATCTTACATTTATTGTAGTTTTCCCCCCAAAATGTCCTTCTTTCAATAAGACTTTTTGTGCAGGACAGTTGTTTTTTCCCCCCTAACCCATATCTCAACGTAAAAGTTAATTTAACGTTAACATTACTCACGTTTTATCTTTCTTTTCAACCCGATACCTTTTTAAAATGGAATACGGTGGGCGACTTAAGTCATTCTCTTTAACGCAAAGAGTCACTAAGTCCGATTTAAATTCAAAACCATCGGTCTCGCACTGTCCCATAAACCAACCTTGACACGTTGTCTTCTGTTCTTCCGTCGCGTTCTTATTGAGCCATTTGTCATGCCAAGCTCTAAACTTGCCATTAAGTTTTTCAGAGATTTTTCTGTGAGACTATAAATATAATAATAGTAATAAACAGGTCAGGTTTAAGTACTAAAGACTTTATCTCTAAAGTATAATAACAGGGTTCGTACAAAATTTTTGGAATGAAATTCCGACTTTTTCAGGTTTTCCCTGACTAAATTCCACAAATTTCCCTGACCATATGCAATAACTTACAAGGCGTAAATATATGAAAACCAATCTAAATTCACTAGAATCATTTTCGCACAAGTTATTGTTATAAAGATAAGCCAATTAATTCGTTTAAATCTAACCATAAGCAAATCATAAATAACCGGAGCGAGCGAAGCGAGCTCCCCGAATTTGGGGTTCTGCTCAAGTCTCAGACAACACTTTTTTTGGTCACCCTTATACTGTTATCCAGACTATCAATTTCCCACCAATATATTTTTCCCTGACATTTCCCTGACTTTTTAGGCCCATTTTCAATTTCCCTGACTTTTTAGGCCCATTTTCAATTTCCCTGACTTTTTAGGCCCATTTTCAATTTCCCTGACCTTTTAGGCCCATTTTCAATTTCCCTGACCTTTTAGGCCCATTTTCAATTTCCCTGACCTTTTAGGCCCATTTTCAATTTCCCTGACCTTTTAGGCCCATTTTCAATTTCCCTGACCTTTTAGGCCCATTTTCAATTTCCCTGACCTTTTAGGCCCATTTTCAATTTCCCTGACCTTTTAGGCCCATTTTCAATTTCCCTGACTTTTCCCTGACCTTTTAGGCCCATTTTCAATTTCCCTGACTTTTCCAGGTCGTGTACGAACCCTGAATAATTAAGATTCAAAACTTCCGAAATGAACATCAACATACCTGTCTCGCTCTTTTCAAGGCCATTCTTTTATACAAATAGCTTTCACTGTGCACCACAAACACCATTTTATAAGAATTTACGTTAAATTTGCATTGCATATTGTCAGTCATATCAATTTTGTCAGAAATATCGTTAGAGTTTGCACCTCCTAACAAGAGAGGAGGCGGAAGAGTCTGTTTTTCAATTTCGGCTTTAGAGAGTTCGGGGTTTCTACTATTCGTATCATTTGCGGAAGAAACCGGACCCGAAGAAGAAGTAGAAGTTTGTCCATTCTCTTCTTTATCATCTTTTTCTTTCTCCGTCGCGTTATTATTGCTAACACTGTTTGATTTGGGAGCGGAATCAAAACGTTCTTCGCACAAAGACTGCATAATTTCCGCGGCCGCCCTATCTCCATTAGCCTCGAGTTCTTCAGTGGTTAACTGTTTTTTGGAACGTTGCCTCCATATTCTTACGTTCCTAATATTAAATTATTAATACCAAATTATTCAAAATGTTACTAAAGACCAGTAGTGTGCGAGTCCCGTTTTTTCGGTTTCGAGCCGAGTCCGAGTATTGAAACTAATTTCTTATCGAGTATCAAGCCGAGTCTCAAAAATACTTTCGAGTATCGAGTATTTAGATAGGTCAAATTTTGGTTCTTTCGAGTAATTATCGAGTCTCAAATATTGACTTGTCGAGTAGCAATTTTGTAAATTTCTTGAAAATAACGAAGATGTTCAATTATTTAATATCGAACTAGTTCAAAAAGATTGTTAGTGATCAATTAAACATTGAACAGGTGATTTTCAAAATAAATGATCATGAACTCATCGTCTGCTATAGTTGTAAGCCTCGGACTAGAGTATTTGTCGAGTATTTAAGATGTTAAAAAGCTACTCGAATCTGTCTCGAGTATCTCAATGTGTTGTTATCGAGTATCGAGTCGAGTACTCGGCTCGATACTCGAACCGAGTACTCGAACTTAACGAGTACTCGCACACCCCTGCTAAAGACCTTTATTTTAACTTACCTTGGTAGGAAGACTGGTTTTTTGGACATATGCTCTATGACTTCTTTTGACACATCCTCGCTTCCGGCTCCTCCGGCGCCGACAAACTTTTCGACAAAATCTTGCCATTTCCCGACGTCATTTGGATCTTCAGAGACTGGGTCATCAGTATCGAGCAACTCCACAGTTAATTTGCCTTCATTCTTGTACTTAAAAATAATTTTCATAAGTTAATTAACAAACACTAATGAAGATAAAAACTTCCCGAGCAGGCGGGCGGGGGCGGGTGGCAACTTACCAAAATTATTTTGTAGCAGTTCTCATCAGCCAATACTTGTTCCGCTTTCTTTTGATAAGACGATTCAAGAATTGCTCTTGTAAATGCGGTGGAGCAACTTCCACCAGTTGCGCTGTTTTTGGATTCCTTTAAGAAGAGATCCATACACTGAACGCAGGCATCATCGGAAACTATATGTTGAAGCTGAGGACGTGATTTCAAAAAAGTAGAGAGCGTTAGTTTGTTTTTAATACTAATAGTACAGGGTTCATACAACTTAGGGAAAACAAATTTCCCTGAGATTTCCAGGTTTTCCCGATATACATCCCTGAATTTTCCAGGTTTTTCCCGTATATGGAGCAAATGTTAACGAAGGAGGGGGGGGGCAAATAGGACTATTACATAATCAAAGGACATCCCCGTATCTCTAATAGAACCAGAGTTATGAGCCTCCAAAGTATAGTGTAATGTTAATCCTACGGAGGGGATGTTCACGAACATTTTGCTTAATTACTCGGCCCCTGTTTGTCGTAGCCCTACGTTTTTAGTATGGTTGGAAAGAGGAGAAATATGACTATAACATACTCAAAGGACATCCCTGTATCTCTAATAGAACCAGAGTTATGAGCCTCCAAAGTATAGTGTAATGTTAATCCTACGGAGGGGATGTTCACGAACATTTTGCTTAATTACTCGGCCCCTGTTTGTCGTAGCCCTACGTTTTTAGTATGGTTGGAAAGAGGAGAAATATGACTATAACATACTCAAAGGACATCCCTGTATCTCTAATAGAACCAGAGTTATGAGCCTCCAAAGTATAATGTAATGTTAATCCTACGGAGGGGATGTTCACGAACATTTTGCTTAATTACTCGGCCCCTGTTTGTCGTAGCCCTACGTTTTTAGTATGGTTGGAAAGAGGAGAAATATGACTATAACATACTCAAAGGACATCCCCGTATCTCTAATATAACCAGAGTTATGAGCCTCCAAAGTATAATGTAATGTTAATCCTACGGAGGGGATGTTTATGAACATTTTGCTTAGTTACTCGGCCCCTGTTTGACGCAAATTTCCCTGATTTCCCCTGAATTTTACTAAAAATTCGAAATTTCCCTGATGCTTTTGTCAATTATTTATTTCCCTGATTTTTCCAGGTTTGTATGAACCCTGTAGTAGTATTCTTTGGTCGCCTTTTAAGACATTTACCTGTCGCACCATGTTTTGAATAACTTTATCCAATGTGAAGGCAATATAGGCGTGAATCCCGAACATTTCTCTTAAACTATCTTCAAATTGATTGCTTTCCATGTTGCCATCGAGTAAATTTTTAACCATATCCAAAAACACCGGGTAATACTCTTCAATCTCAATATCAGCTAAAAAATCATCAAAAAGAAAACCTAGTTTTAAAGGAAAAGCTTTAATTTCAAAAATACAGACGATTCTTAAACAAATGAACGTAACTTAACAATGAAAAACATATCAATGAAACTCACATTTTGGTTTTAATCTCAAAGCAACTGCGGTTGATTCCTTCCTGTCCTTTTTATTGCCAGATTCCTCCTTGCACAACGTCACCGCTCTCTCGGAAATTTTGCTCAATCGTTCGCATAAAATGTGATGAAAGCGAAGGAACAAATACCAGTTATGGTTGACGAAAAATAAGGTATAAGAGTCATCCTTTTTGGGGTGGAACAATTAAACAAAATAAATTAGTAGCAGAAACAAATAGAAGTACTATCTGGTCAACTTACCGGATCAGAATTTCTCAGATCAACCTTGTGTTCTTTATCTCCGTCAGCGTCGGGAGCTTCGGGAATTGCTTTAATGGAAGCCTCCTTTCCCTTTGTACTGGTAACGGCGGCGGCGGTTTCTTTCAGGGTTGGTGAACTCGAACTAGAGGTTGGTTTAACAATACCGGTACCATTCTTATCCTTATCTACAATAGACGTAGTATTGCTGGGAACAACTGGAGGACTTTTGTTGTTATTTTCGCGTCGATCTTCTGTAGATTTAGAAATTGGGTTGGTTCTAGATTCCCCATTATTGTTGCTAGCATTCTTAGATGTAGAACCATTGTCTTCCTTCCCTTCATCCGTCTCCATATCTTTATAGAACCAAAAGCTTGAGAATTAAACGGGAAAGGTCATTATTATTATTAAATCATTTACCATCATCTTTATCCATTTCATCATCGGAGAGCTCTCCTCTCGGAACAGAGAAAAAATCTGGTAAAAACTGCCTCATAAGTTGCTTAATTTTCTGTTTATCCTCTTTATGAATCCCCGTTTGTCTTTTGACATGATGAATGACTAAATTTGCAGCATCTTCCAATACAGATTTATCTTTATACATGATGGTTAGATGAGGACCAGTTGGAACATCGGAGACACCCTCCTCCATCTGCTCGTGTCGCTATAAAGTATAAACCAATTATTTATTTTCAGAGATTGATTAAACATTGATCAAACGATTTAATTTAATTACAACCAAAAGTGGATGAGAGGAAAAGTATGAAAATGGCCAAAAGTCGACTCGCAAGTCATCAGAGTTTCGCCCTACGTAGTTGACCGTTTTATTGGCGTGGCTATACTGGGCCTGTTCACTCCCATAAAATAGGTCTTGTGTTAATTCGCGGTTACGCGGTTACCGTCGTCTGCTATTGTGTATGCTAGAACTAACTCGATTTGTGTTTGTAGTCAGAACAGAGTAGCTGGTAATGTTTTAAAAGGTATAATATGGATTTAAGTAAGGTTATCGAAGCAATAGAAGAGCGCATAAAACTATATACGTTTAAAACAAATCTCGGTAATTTAGCTATAGCGCGAGCAGCTTGCGTCGTGATGCGCGTGATCGAGTGGGTTATGGTTAAACCAAGGAGCATAAATGTCTGAACTACTTTCAGTCGCGAGTTTGTAGGCCCATAAGTAACTAGTAAACTAAATAGTTATTGGCGAAACTTTGATGTCCGCTTTTTTTAACACAGGCTCTATGGCCATTGTCATACTTTCCCTCTCATCGACATTTGATTACACTTACCTCATCATAAACAGTATCAATTTCATTCATTAAACTTTTCGACCTTAAATATTTGACGTCATTCTGTTTAAACGTAATTCCCTGATGATCCAATGATTTTAAATAATATTTTTCATTCTGATCTCGCCATATTTTATTGAAGTTCTTTTGAGCTTCTCTCCATTCTTCCTCCTTGGCTTTTAATCGCCTTAAAACGAGAGGTACAGCGACAACCGGGTTTTTCTTCAAACCTTCAATGATATCGGCTGATTTGTCACCGTATATTCTTCTAATAGCCCTATAATGTATGACAGTCGATGTTCCACCCAAAGTATCATCCAATCGGTAATTTAGCTTCTCTTCCGGGGACATTCTATGAATTTTCTTCTGCACCGCTTCAAGTACTCTAATTGTTGAGAGATTAGTTTCCAACACGACATCCAGTTCAAATCTTTCATCTTCGCAGCGATAAATATACTCTTCGTATTGAGTTTTTCGCGAGCTAACAAAAGTAGAGTCCTCGGACCATGATGGGAAAGAGACCCAAGTGTCATTAAGCACTTCTTTGCATAGAGCCGTTCTTCCACTGCATTTTGGTTGTACAAAATTCTTGGGTAAAGCGCGATAACTGGCTCCGTATCGCTTACACGAAGAATAGTCTATCTCCATGGCCAAATCTCCGGTAATTCGTTCTCTTTCTTGTACAGCGACTTTGTTTGGGATAACTTCAACAGAATTATTGGATTCTTTGTAGCCTACAAAGTCTTTAAACCACTTGAATAGTTCGGGAAACTTCCTACAAATGGTAGTAAAACGCGCGAGTTTAGAGCAAAGCAATTGGCCTACCACTATCCCCTTACAATGAAAACAAAACAGCTTCAAAGCGCGTAAATAAAAAACTTTACGAACCCTAAAAATGGTGTCACTAAATGCACCAGATCCATCCTTGTTAGAATTTCTTGGTTATACAAAACGAGACATCTCAGGAAGTTCTCGTACACCTCTTGACTTCGTAGGGCTTTCCTGACCTTATCAAAGAACGCGTACTCATTGAGGGAAGCGTGTTTTCCAGCCTCAGCCAAAGATATGTCCTTTTAAACTGGTCATTCTTGGCTTTAAAAGGTCACCAAAACCAAACCATCGTACACATTAGTAGCCGACAAAACAACAATAGCACATAAGACGACGAC
>JAEQBA010002048.1:0-18326 GCA_019434445.1 Phalangium opilio | reverse complement strand
AAAAAATATATATATATATATATATATATATATATATATATAAAGAAGGAAGACGATGGAGCTAGAAGAAGAAAAAAGGGGAACTTTCTTCGATCGGAACGATTAACCGATTAGAGCGTCGTCTGTTCCTTAATCGGAATACACCGGGGATGTGGCAAGAGACGTTGGGAATAGGAAATTGCATCAATGCATTGTGTCCTCTAACTAAAGGCAAACGTATTCGAGACTTGGGATTTCTATACCGCGAAATTTACGAAATAAAAAGTTCTTTTGATCGTCTAAAGAAAATTCTGCAAGAACTAAAAATAATTTTCATACTGTATTTTATGAAATTGGTTCATTCGAATTTTGCCAATTTTTCCGAATATTTATATACAGAATAAGAAAGGTAAATGAGAGATTTAATATTAATATAGGGATGCAAAAGAGCTTTTTCTTTAATTTAATTTGAATTTGATATTTATCGCTTACAAATCTGTAATAATTTGCATTACCGAAAACATTTCTTAGAACTAGGCATTAACGTGTCTTATTTCCCACTAGTCAAGAGTGTCTTTGAGTTAGAGAAGGCAATGATTATTGAGTGAGTGACGGAGTAGGAGAGAGACAGTTAGGGGGAGTTCTAGCGAGCGTGCTTGACGTGGGAAAGACGTACATGTAATGTACATAGATGGTGGGTGGAGACGCTTGTCAACCTATCACGTGACCGCCCTCGCGTCAACACAACTCTATACATCATCAACTAAACTTAAGACACTGAAGCTGAAGGCGGAATCAAGGTAAAACTAGGTTTACTAAACTTCCCAGTGCCGCTGACATTCATCTCGTTTTCTCTACTAGCTTAACGATTAAACGTATAAAAGTCCAAGTTTAAACCGCGTACGGCGAGAATCAGTTAATGAAGAGAAAGGCATTTTAGATAAAACCGATAAACTACATCACCAAGCTATATGGCATTACAAAGGGTAGTACGGATAATTTTTTAAGACGAACGAACGGGTGGGTGAACTTCGATTTTTTTTATTTTGTCTGTGCCTTCGGTTCAGGTTCAGTACAAAATGTGTAATACTATAAGTGTACTCTTAATAGGTACGCTACCCCTTTTCCACTCTTTCCTTTGATTCCTTCTTGAGACGTGAACGTAAAGTTTTAAAAAACCTACAATCTTTCAAGAAGATAGATAAAAAACAGTACCTGCAGCTAGGTTTGTTAAGAGTTAGGAAAGCAGGCGACCGAAGTTCTCGCGTATATGCGTTTTTACCGTCTCCACCTTTCTCGACGAAACTCTAGTAAGATTTTCATTTCTTCCTCTTTCTTCAACCAACCCCATCTCTCTCCCTTACTCCTCGCGAGTCGAGAGATAATTACCAGAGAGAAAGGAATTTTAATTTGAGAGCAAAGACGACGGATCCTCACGTATACTTGGAGGAGTTCCCTCTTTCGTGACCCATCTCTATACAGTCCCTACTTGCCCTCTTCATCCTCATACTCTATTCTTGCTCTTGAAACGTTACTATATGGTAATTTATTTTAATACCCGACGAGCGAGTAAGCGACGAACGAACAAGAGTTTTAAAAAAAGTGGAGAGAGAGAGAGAGAAGGAAAAAAGGAAGAGAAGAGATTGTATTTCTCTCTGCAGCGCTCTTAGCTGTCTGTATAGCTGAAGTGCTTTTTAAAATCTCGTCACTCTAGCTCGTTTCTAAGAGTTAATTAATGGCTTAAATTAATCAATAGGACGCTTTCTGCTTTTTAACTTTTTTTAAAAGAATAAAACCGAAGGTGAGTTTGGAGTTGCATGCGGGCCGAGCGATTTTAATTAGTACGTATGTTTAAACAAAACTAATGAGCTGATGGTTAATGGGAAAGGAATGTATGTACGTATGCATGCACGTAAATTGGGTTTAAATGGGTCGACGGTATGTCATCAAATATTGCGGTTTACCGTTTCTTGTAATTAAGGAAATGAAACTCTGGGTAATTTTTGATTAAGGGAATTGGGGTTTTGGTTGTTTTGTAGTTTTTGTTCATTGGGTTTATCTCTATTCCAGCTTATTCGTTTTATCTCTGTTCCAATCTGACGAGTTTACCCCACTCCAACGTATTTGGTTTATGTCTATTTCAACCAATGAATTCAATAACAATATAAATTCCTTATCCCCTTAAATTGGTATTAATACCGGGAGTCGAAGTTCCCTAGCTATATTCGTTTAATCAAGCCGCCATACACCAGAAGCAGTTTCGAAATAAGATACGATGTCCCGCAGTTTAATTTCTCATTAAAAAACTCCCTTCTTTTTTCCATGGTAACCCGAAACCCTTACTTGGAATACGAATTACACCATACCATCCCGTCTCCCCACGTAGCTTTAAATCAACGAGCTGTAAATAATTTTTCTCCACTGTTATAACTCATCCCGCTTAAAAAAATCCCTGGGATGGTTTGCAAAAAAGAAAAAAAAAATAGATTGGGTTTAAAAACGGAAAAGTACATGGTAAAATGTACAGAGTTATCTTAGGTATAGCGCAACAAGTTATGGTAGGAAGGAAGAAAGCGAGCGGCTAGAAAAAAAGGAGATTTATTCCTAAGGGACGCTGGAGAACCGCGTGGAAAGAAGATGAAGCGAAAGCGGAGGATGTAGAGAAGTTATAGAAAGAGAGGATGGTAGGAGGGGGTAACTTTTAATTTCCCCTGGAGATTAATCACTGCGGTCTAATCGTATAGCTAGGCCAAAAACGACTGAAACTCTTAATTAAGGTGGCTATAACGCTCTACACTATATTCTCTTAAAGGTTGTACGTTTAATAGAAAAGTTTGTTTTTCCAAAACTACCTCGTGTATACAAGCAGCGATCGCCCCTTTTCGGTCCTACGCCACAAGTGAAAAATGATTGCTTGCTTTTGCTTTTATCTATCATCCTCTTTTTTGGTAGAGGCGGATGAAACACGCACTAATGGTGATTAATTCGAACCTGATTTTGCGCATTTAGCCCCGTGGGAATTGTACAAGATTGTTGCTTAAGGTAATTGTATGTAAAATAACGTATTTTTCTTTTCAGGAAGCTATCAACGTCATTTCAAGATAACAAATCGAAAAATCACAAGTTAAAATGCACACACTTGGATTAAATTTTAACACAGGCAAACATGGTAAAATGAAGATTGTACGCTATTAAATTTGCAACAGTTTTATATTCACGTCAAGATGAACTAAATTCGTCATTTAAAAGGAACTGCTGACAGATAACAATACCTCACCGGCAATTTTCTTGAATTTCTAGTTTACACGAGTGTAAAATTTTGACCTAGTTGTCCAAAGTACATAATGAAAATGTTGATAAACTTAGAGGTAATTTATATCTCCTAATGCAGTAAGATACAATGCGACAATTGTTGCAAGCGTATTTCGCAAAAGATACTATACTATCATTTTGAAGTGTCACAAAAGCGACGTTTTCACGGATTCGCGTCAAGTTTTCCCGTTTAATAATAAACTGAGAGACGACGCGACAAAGCCGACAAACGAGGCGCGACATATAGTGTATACAACACCAATTTCAATTAGTAATATTTGCACAATGAAGAGATAGCCGAAGCACAACAGGTCGCGAGCGCCAAAAGCTAACGCGGTTCTGTTACGCTATACAGAAGATGAGAGAAATGTATACAGACGACGCAAAAGAGGGTAGATCTCTTTCATCCAAAGGATAAGGATAAATGTAAAGGACATATGTACATGGAAGATCATCTTGACTCGTCCACGCTACAAGAACTGACAGTATAGCGGTAAAAGCATTGTAATAATATTACTAAAAGACATTTGATGTTCATCACGTTAAATAGTTATCTGTTATGTATTTTAAAGGAACCCGTGCACGCTTCAATTTAAAAAAAATTATATATAGGCCTATAAACGAAAAGGCATGTTGAATATTTCAAACTGGAAATAATTATATTTGTCTATCTACTATATTAAACAATATACTAATGAATCCAAGATGTTAGGCCTTATTGTAAAGCAGAAATTGGAAAATAGGTCAGGTGGTACAAGTAGTCCAATAGTATTTTATACCCTATCGTTATCCCCTTAAAATTGAGGCTTATATGCTCTAGTAAGTTAGTATAATCGCTCATATCTTCTTTAATATTGTAGATAGACGGAGCTCTTAATTAAAACAATCGAATAACAAAATCTAGCGTATGTCTTTCATTTAATTAAATAATTTCTAATCTTGACCAGGCCTATTACGGCTTAATTACAGGCACCATCATCTCCTTTTCAACAATGGAATAATGTTAATAATAAAATGAAAAAGACCCGCGTAAAAAGTTTTAAATTAACAAAGCATAAGGGTATATATACTAGACTGAATATCATTATTAAAAAGGTATGGGTTAAAATATATATATAATGTAGAAAAAAAAAGAAAACTAACTTGGGTGACGCAGTGAAGCCGAACTCCCTCTTTTTCCGCCATAATGATTGGGGGATCCTCTAGCGACAGAAACATCCGCTATAGAGTTAAATATGAGTAGGAAAGAGGTCAATTCGACTGTCTTAAATTACCTTCATATTACACTTGTAAAATTTAATTCAAAACCATTTCCCCCCCCCCTCGCATATGGTTATAACTATATTTCTGCCTTTAAATCTAGCTGACGTGTTTCCATATAGGATAGACCGGAGAAGAGAAAGGGGTAAAGTGGACGTCTCTCGCGGACACAACGCGTTTTCGATTGAGTTGGCAAATTCTCTCTCGCACTGTGTGCCGCTACCCGAGTCTCTCGTCTACAATTTCAAACCAATTCTACGCCCTAGGGACCCGCTATTCATTTCCCCCTTTCTCGTCTTTGCCAGTCTTACAATTGTTTGAACAATTAATTAGAAGAGCCGATGGTTTCAACTATGACCCCCTTACCTTCTCTCATAGATATAAGAAATATATAGTGTCAAAGTACAAAAAATAAATTGTCTAGGCCTATATCTCGTTCATCTTATTCTTATCGGTCGTAAGTCTAATTTCAATTTGACAGTACCAAACACTTGTAATTGCAGCATTATAAAAAATATCCAATGATATTTGTAAAATATATCTCAAAAATACCAAAAGCTTAACTCAGAACGTACAAACTTGATTTGATAATCTCGTTTATTTGTGTACAGAAATTACCTCACCAATGGACTTATTGTTCAGTATGAAGTAACAATATATATTTCAAATATCCATCGGATAATCCCAAACTTCTCATCCCTCCCAGCGTATTATACACCATAATTCGCCTCGTTAAAATTAGGTTGCTTATTTCATAATCTATTAAATTTTGGTTAATTTCGCGAGAATTTAATACGAGCTATACTTGAGGTTGTTTATAATCCGCCGCAAAATTCGGCCGATGAGTTTCGAGTCGCCGTTAATAAATTTAGGGGGCGTGATGACGTCGAAATCAATCGGCCATATTAGAAGGACATACCCCCCGGTCCCTACTACACCCTCTCTAAAGAGCTTGAAGATCTAAGGGACCTGGGATTCCAACTTCGCGCGCCAGTGTTGAGCCTACAGTCTCCAAAGGAAGGATTTAGGCCAAAATAAACTTGACACCTTAATCTCGTTTCGGACTTGATTAAAGTTTAGAGAGACGGAACGAGTTATGATGATGAATTGTACGCTTCGTTTCTCGCTAAGCCGCTTTCGGTTTAAATTTCCAAAAGATATACTAAGACTGCCTGCTCGTGAGAGATCATTCTGGCACGAATATGATTAGGTTACTGTATTATATTTATTGGTTGTGTTTTCCAAATTAGAGTTTCTTCGAAGCCCAAATCACCATGTTATGGGATTTCAATAAATCTTACGATTAAATAAATGTAATTATAAATTAGTGAAAGAGTTTTCACATCACCAATCTCAGTATTACATCAATAGATCGTGAAAATTATGGGGGGTTTTAAATTAGGTATTGTAACCTAAAGATATCAATTCATACAGGGTGTTTCTGATAAGTCTGACATAAATTAAAGGCAGTGTTGCCCTGCATACATTCCCACTCAGATATCTAAGTCAGTTAAAAACAACCGGCGCAGCACATACACAATTTTCTTTGATTACCGCAGCCCAATCTGATACAATGTACATCGTTAAAAGTATACGTTATTTTATCCGCAGAAATATTTATAAAAACAAAGCTCTGGTGTCCTCCATGCAACAACCCTTTGACGACAACCCAACTGAATACGGTACAAAGGAGAAAATGGAGGGTGGGAGAGAGAGAGAAAGAGACTATCGCTTTGAAATCAGCGGGAGTACGATGTTTACGAATCGGAATAGCTTGCCGATAAGCCGAGTTTCATTTTCCACAATCACTATACAAACAAGGACATGAAAGATAAAAGTAAGAACGTTACAGCAACGGATAACGAGTTAGCGCGCCTGGCCAGGAAAGAAAGAAAGAGGAAGAAGTTATTACCCGGATTACATTCCCGCGCGGTAGTGAATAAGAAAACAATAAAAGAAACTGTTTCCCCCAATACTATAACCGCCGCACCATACCGCGTGCACGCATCTATGTACGGTTCTATATTGGAGGAAAAATCTTTCTTCTCTTTCTTTGATCGGAACCGGGAACTGCATCAATACTGCGCCAGTTCAGCTTATATTATGTTACATGCAGGCGGAGATAGCAGAAGCAAAAGTAAATGTACTTGGTTATTCTCTCGAACCAGCATCCCTAACAGTATCTACACTTTCCCTATTGAGGAAAGCGAAAAACTGCTTAAATTATTTCGGAAAGATAGATAGGGAAATTCGATATGACAGTATAGCCAGCACGACACGTGAAGAGAGAAAAGTGGAATATACGAATCTGAACCTAGTCTATCTCATCTTCTCTACTTTAACTGGTCAAGAATGGTATAGTGCCTAAATACAGCATTACACTACCTTATGCGTAACTTCTAGTTAATTTACTTTTAGAACTTAAAAAGTTTAATCTGGTTCGTTATCTAAACTATAATATATATTAACATTTTCCAAAAATCAACCAAAACTGATTAGGCCTAGAAAGAAAAAAAATAATTCTGAAAACGAAACCAATTCTTCCATAAACTAAAAAATATATATTATAACAGCAGCTTTCAATTTCGATTCCTATCCTATAACCGTCTTTTTTCCAGCGCTTTTAAAAATAAGTATATATGTATAGAAAAAACTCAAAACAAATCTAGAATGGTGTATTTCTCCTATACCTTTAAAGGTAGCTTTTCTCCCCTCCCCACCGTACAGTCACTTGGATAAAGAAGGTTCAAAGCTACAATATATATATATATATATAGTAGTTGGTAATGCATTTCCCGTCAAGTCCATAAACTCGCAATTGCAGCTAGAGAAATCCAAAAGGCGGCAAATCGCCACTTTCCAAAGCTCGCCTTACAATCGTAGGTAGGTAAAAAAAGCGAAGGGAAATAAGTGGAGTTACTTCACAGACCCCAATATTTTTGTAGGATCGTTAGGAGGTGCAATCAGGCTTTGGGCGCCAAAGCCCAACGACAATTTCCTATATACGATACGCTTTGTCGAAAGAGGAAAAGGAAAGTTTTGTCATGATCCTCGCGTCAACTTCCCATCCGCGGATAGCTAGAGCGGACCTGTTTTTTTTTATTTCCCCACATATACTGTCGCTATTTGGGAGAAATGGGGTGCTGCGAGGACTCTATGGACTGCACTGGGTGTTCTCTCCCCTTTCCCCCTTCTTTTCCATCGTAGATTTCTTTCCTCTCTCTCTATATATATATACCTGCAGGAACTCCCGTCGTCTTAATCTCAGGGGTACTCGAGTCCGTACTATAAACGTCACGTGGAAAAAAAAATAATAATAACAAGAGAGAGCCCGAACTTCTTCTTCTTTATTAGATTTACCATTTCAAGAGAGACAATACCCAAAGGTGGTGGCCTGGTGACCAATGAGGATGGGTGTTTATGATCCTATATTGAGGACTTTTGATCGGTTTGGGGGTTTTTTAATTACTGGTTTATGATTATTGCTATAATTTATGCTTTTATTGTGTTTAAAAAAAATTGGATTTAATATGCTGAAGTTTGCAAGAACTGTAGTTATGTAAAGTTCCATATGAGTAGAGGGACAATTCACTGCAGTGAAAATACTTTCTGCGCATTATTATTTGCTGCTTTCATTGACCTATTTAAGTTCATACGATCTGACAAGTGATCTACCAAACACTATTGCTTTCTAAGTTGTAATACTTTCTCTCGCCCCTAAATGGTAGCTTCTCCCTGCACTTTGGTTTGCGGCGGGTGAAACATTTCTACAGGGGCTATGAGAAAATACATACATTTCTGTGCCCCTGTAAGCGAGCTTCCCTAGCATCCACCACAAATTTAAAGAAACTCACTAAAACGTACGCGTGGAATCCTAATGCAAAAAACTGATCAATTCTTATACAACAAATTATCTCTTTTATGGAATATCCCCGCATGATTTTCCCGAAACATTTAGACTTCTCTAGAATCTCTAGCTCGTGCGGCTCTCTCTATCTCTCTCTCTCTCCGAACCGATAGACGAGGGTATCGACCCGTCGGTCAGGTAAGACCTGGGCAAAACAGAATGACGTCAGGACGTACGCCAGTTTGACGCCACACCAAAAAAAAAAAGCGGGATGGAGGGGAGAAAATCAAGGTTAATAGCGTAAGATAGGAAAAGAGTCGGGTATCGTTAGCTATCGGAGAACCCAAAAATCCAAGCCACGCGCGCACGAGCTTGTTCCATCCATGATTCCCATCATTCTTCCCCTGGCAAACATAAAACCATCAACGAGGTGAAGTGTGGAAAGGCAATAGATGAGATGGGAGGGAATGGGTTGGGGGTAACTGATTCCCGCGCGCATCTACCAGTACCCACCTACCTACCTACCTACCAACCCACACTTTGAACGTACCATTCCCGCTTCTAGCATATCGCCACTAAAGGCCTTGATTGGGCTAATTTTTATAAGAAAGGAAGCCTTCCAGGCGATTTATCCGGCGCTCTCTTCCATTAAATAGCAAACTACAGACTCTACGGCGGCGGCTATCCTAGCTCCTAGTAAGCTTGACGCCCCAGTTTTAAGGGTAACTTTCTCTCTATTTAGTGGTCTTTGTTGTTGCCATAAAGCGTCATTTACGGTACGGTTTTATAGGCATAACACGTGCCAAAGTAATGAATTCCGATTGAATGGGGTGTTTCAAACAATGAAATAAAAAACAGTTTTAGTTTTTTTTGTTATATGATTGAATCTTTTGGTAACTCTAATTAAAAATGGGGAAGGAAAAGTGAGCTCCGTTATCTACACTACTTATTAAAATGAAGTGGAATAGTTTCGGCATAAGTATGATGCATTTGAGTTGAGGTGAAGTCACGAAATCATAGCTTACTAAATTTATTTCAATATAGAACGTTGGGAAAACGAAATATGTTCTTAAGTAAAATGACTTGTCTCAGTTGCGGGGATAATTTTCACTTTTAGCATTGACAGGTAAATATAGTTAATTTCCTTTATGAACTCCGAACAAAATCCTAAAAGAAAACTTTAAAACGCAATTTCTATAAAGTTATAGCGGTTGAAAATTGCTCTTTAGAAAGGATGTTAGCGGACAGACCGGATGGTGCGGAAACGATTATATATATAGTTGTCTCTCTGGTTTAAGAACATACTATATCAGGCGAGGACAAATTTTAAGCTCGGGTCTCCTGGTCTTATATTGCCATTCTAGTCTTAGATAAGACTGTTAGAAAGGGAGACTTCATCCTAGTACGAGACTAAAATCTTTAAGCGTTTCCGTTCAGAACAACCCTACTCCTCAAAATACGTCAAAATGGCAGTATCTCTCGTCGATATCCTGGGATCGGATGAAGTTTCAGAGTATAAATTTAACTCGATATAGTACGGATATATCTATATATATAACGCGAATCTGAAGGCATCAGAGCTATAGGGTTAAGGCGGCAGGCGTCAACACGAGGACGCGGCTGACGTATAAACTCGGGCTGCTGCGAGAGTTGGGCAGCGTTCTACGCTTAATCGGCTCCGGGCTAGATAGCTAAGGCGATTTACCCCGTTTCCAAGGCAACCCCCTTTCCGATTTTAAGACGACTCTTAACGGAACACGGTGCAAATACGTTGTAATTGAAAATATACAAAATGTTAAAATAAAATCGAGCTTTCCAGACTTCTTATTTAAGCTTTAGGCCAGTTTTCGAATATTTTTTAGTTTTGTTTCCAATTTTGAAGTCACTGTGCCAATTTAGGGCCCTTGATAGTCTCAACTTTTCAAAAATCACCTGAGACTAATTTTGAATCTCGAAAGCTAGCCCCAAATTAACTCTAGTCCTATAGACCTAGCTGATGATCTCAAATTCCCTTCCCCGAGGCGAGCTCTCAATTTTCAACACCTGATAGCCAGTTTCGCTTCGAACAAAGTTTGCTCGAAATATATTTTAAAGAGGTATACCTATATATTGTATCTCAATAATTAGGAAAAATTGAGTTGCTACATTCGAGTATCAGTTTTCAAAGTCTCCTCTCTCTCTTTCTCGCTCCTCTCACGAGTCTAGTTCTAATCTTTGCTTTTAACGAAGGAGGACGGCTAATATAAATGACGTCACGTTTAGAGAAGCGCGGGGTTCCCGGGATTTTCCCTCCATTTTCAAACGGCCGACTCATAATTCCGCAATCCGAAAAGCGCGCCGTTTGAATGAGAAAGATTTAACATGCAAATTTATTATCCTTCCTTTCTGGGAGCGGAGTGGAGTGGCGAGAAGCGTCGGGGACACTGTAGGCTTTCCTCGAAAGCGCAAAGGGGGCTAAAGTCACTTAGAGATGAGTTATTTCGGAGATCAAGGATCTTTACCCATTTACCTTCGAAAGATATAAACAAGCCTTCCAACCAAGTTCCGTCGTAATTCCGAGCTGAACTATAGTTTGCTTTGCTTAGGGAATAGCGTCAAATTGTTTTCAAACTGCCCAACTATATAAAGTAGCGCCGCTTGTCGGGTTTACTAAATTTCGCGTCTTCAAAAATATAATTAAAGCGCGGGATAATTTTCGCATTTCTCCAATAAGCTCGTTTCCCAAAATAGATAGATGCCTGCATGCGGGAGTTTCTCTCTCAAGCCGTTCGTTTCAAATTCAGCCAAATTCAAACGACCAAGGGGTTAAACTAAGCTGAATTTGAGGTTATGTCGTATAGCAGACGAGTATCAAAATTTAATCGCATCTTTAACTTTAAGAAGCGATTTAAGTATTAAGAATTTTAAAGTATATAACTTTAAAATAAACATGGGATTAATCATTCCTGATAAAGTTTGGCTCCGACTTAAAATTTCATTGGAATTCCAGTAATTTTATATAAAAAAAAAATAAAAATAAGTCATGAACTATATCCTGGTGGTTTCTAAGTTTTAAACTTTAAAATTCTGCAAAAATCCATTAATACCAGATACGGGGATGAATTCAGGGTATACTTGAATATATCTTCAAAACAAGAAATACCATTACATTATATTTTTGGCTCTTTGAAGTTAAAGAACTTAAAAGATCCAATTCCCATGCAGGATTCTAGAAATATAATGCAATTTGTACAAAAAATTGAAAACCGTTCTAAATGGGATAAACTACAAACCGATTCCGCGAGGGATCAATTTGCCCTCATCTTAAAGAAATCAAAGTTCGTACATAAATATATGTTCTTTCGTTCCTCTATAAGCTCGCTCGATTTCAGAGCGAGAGAAAATCGTTAGCAAGAAATAATAGGAATTCAGACTAGAAATCTTTCTCCTTTTTTATAGCCTTGGAATCCAAGAAATCCTCATCTCTTATATACTGGGTTTTCCCCCATTCCTTTTTACTCCTAAAACCCGGGAGATCTAGCAAACGTCTCTAGGCGAATGAACACCTGTTGAAATGACGTCATAGTGGAAGCTGAAGAGAAACGAGAGAAGGATGAGAAGAAGAAAAAAGGAGAAAGCCCTAGCGCGCATTCAAAAACTCCAAAATCTCTCTCTTTTTTCGCTACGACGTTCTCCTTATCCGACACAATGAAGCCGTGTTAAGGAAAGGAGACAAAATGTGAAACACCAAGCTTTGTAAACGAACCCTCGATACCTTCGTACGCGTTACCTTTACAAAGGTGAATAAAGTATATATGGAAAAGAAGCGAATTTCATTTCTTTGGATACAGAGTGAGTGAAGAGAGTTCAATTTTTGCTAGTAAAGCTTGAGGAAAAATAGGGAAGCTGAACTTGGCGGCTTCAATACATAAAAAGGATCTAAGAAAGACACGTGTAGCAGAGTCATCGTTCCCAGAATTGAGGGAACCACTAGGGTTAAAGAAAAGAAAAAAACCTTCCGCGCTATAACTATACTCTGGCATCAACAAATCCTCCGTAGGCGCCGTATATATATTTATTTTTCTTTCTTTCTTTCTTTAGCCAAGCTTCTCGGACTCGCGGTGTCTTCAGACTGAGACTTTGCCATCGGCGACGGGGCTAGAGCAACAGCTAGGATTGTCAGTTGTCCCAGTGCACCCCGAGACACACTACCATCCAACCTTTTTTTTTGCGTGAGAGTGAAAGTCGGATTACATCGCGCGTTTTTCTTGTAGGAGAAAACACCTTCCGGTTCTATTTGGACACGACGAAAGGAAAGGAAAATGTCTTCGGGAAAAAAGAAATGAGAGGATTATAAGAACACCTTGAGAAGAAGAGAAATTGGAGGGCTAACAATTATTAAATCTCAGCCAAGCTTTATGTTCGTGTCGGGTTAAAATGATTTCGTTGGAAAAATATCGATGTAAATTGTGGTCAAGTTTAATTAATGAGAAATTTTGTCTTCTTATTACGAAATATTACTGAAGCTAATCAACCACTGAATAACAGACATACGAAGGTATATAATACATAAAATCTAGATTGTTAACGTCAACCTAAGAATTGATTTGTCACCTTCCGAAACAAATCCCTATTACAATGCGGTTTGGCCCATTTTGGGCTCATTATATTACTGATGCCACTAACGCACCTTTGCATTGACAGGGAATCTTATCTTACTCTCCCTTCAAACATCATTACAAAAGTATCCCAAATTCATAACCGAACAAAAATAAATCTTAATCAAGCGTTTCACCCAGATTTCGCGAGATAACCTTTCGGCGACAGAAATAGAAACACTTTAGAATCCAACAAACAAATTTTACCTTTCATTTCGCGTTTAATCTTGAGGCTACTCTTTTCGATAATGGATAAAGCCAGGTCAAGATGAAAGAAAAAAAAAAAAAAGTGAAGATAGATGAAACACGCGGCAGTAAAAGAAGCGGGAGATGAAGGGAAAGGAAGGGGGACAAACCGATCAAACAGTTCCGTCAAAGTTTATTTAGCTAAATGGTACTCTAGCGTGAAGGGACACCAAAACAAGAACGTTTTTCTCCTCTCTCTATCTACTCTCCTCTATCCAACCAAGCTTTTTAATTTTACACGTAATTTTAATTACGGTAAAATTTAAGAAACGGCACCAAAACCCCTGTCCCTGTCCCTGTCCCTGTCCCTGTCCCTGTCCCGGACGCGTCCGCGAAACGAACGCTTACGATGAGAGAGAGAGGGAAACCGGTCGCGTCCGCGAAACGTACGCTTACGATGAGAGAGAGAGATCGCTAGCGTACGCGGTGGCGATACGAAGCTCCGCGTAGAGAGAGAACTGCCTGCCTGGTATATTAGTGAGAGGGGGAAGAGGGAGAGGGGGCATCCCGCTCGGAGAGAGAGGAAAGAAAGGTAGTTTAAATCTCGCGGGAAACAAGATGATAATTTTCGTGCACTACTGCACTTTGTGCGCGTGATACATCAGAGATTATGCTGGATGGTTAGGTTAGGTTTCGTAAAATAGAGGGGACGCTTTACGGTCATAGTGATTTCTGGTTTAGGGGATGCAGGATTTTGTTTAAATACATTATTTGATTCGTATGGTTTTTAAAAATTATACTTTAGTGGGGTGCACAATTTAGTTTCATTAATATTATTTGAAATGTGACGTTATTAGAAATTAAAGGGATACACGATTGTGTTTCAGAAATGTTTTTAGTTGTACGATTTATTGGAAATCAACTATACGGGGGGTCACGTGAGCCGTGTATTAGTGAGAGGGGGAAGAGGGAGAGGGGGCATCCCGCTCGGAGAGAGAGGAAAGAAAGGTAGTTTAAATCTCGCGGGCTTTTTTGAGTGAAGGGAAACAAGATGATAATTTTCGTGCACTACTGCACTTTGTGCGCGTGATACATCAGAGATTATGCTGGATGGTTAGGTTAGGTTTCGTAAAATAGAGGGGACGCCTTACGGTCATAGTGATTTCTGGTTTAGGGGATCCAGGATTTTGTTTAAATACATTATTTGATTCGTATGGTTTTTAAAAATTATACTTTAGTGGGGTGCACAATTTAGTTTCATTAATATTATTTGAAATGTGACGTTATTAGAAATTAAAGGGATACACGATTGTGTTTCAGAAATGTTTTTAGTTGTCAACTATACGGGGGGTCACGTGAGCCGTGTAAAATTACTATTAAGGCCCAGCCCTTGGGCCATCTTGTTTTACTTAGCTCCACGATAAAAACGCGAACTTTTCAACAGCGAGCTTTGTCGTTATGGCAACGGCTTGTAGGGGGCCTGTCGAATTGCGCTGGGAGGGGTCCAGTATAAAAACACAAGTCTTTCTGAGGGGTCAGACATTCCAACAAAATAAAGTAAGATTCTTATGAATCTACAAAACATCGACAAGAAAAATCAAATAAACGAAAATACTCCAAAACAGGATCTCAAAGAATCATAATCATGGCAAAAACATCAAAAGATTTAAAAATTTGGCAGAGATGCCAATTTCCGTAACTCTTTCTTAGAGTATGTCCAACTCCACGGTCTTTTCCATTACATTACGCGGACAGTTTTTAGACAGACCCCAAGGAAATCCTCTTTACAAAGGGATGAAGACACGCGAATATGAACACGATAGATAAATTTTGAATCGATTCGTTAACCCGCTCTAAATATTATACGGAGTCATTACAGGTCAACCGGGGTCATCCAGGTAGAGTTTCTCAAAATCATCAGAAACCAAAATATAACAGAGATGACAAAAATAAACCTGCACTTCTGATTCTATATCATCAAATTTCACTGCATAAAAGCTTATCCTAGCGTATGGCACTCGAGTTGAGATACGGTCTCTCGGTCTAGAAACAATAGTTTCTCATTCCCTTTGAAAGTTCAGTATACATCCACGCCCGTTCTCTAAGCATGCACTCGAATCTCGAGATGACAAAATTTTGTCGATAAACACGGACGGACGGTCCTTTGCCTTCCTCGCAGCAGTTTGATATAATCAAACAGATTCATTCATTCAATACCCGTTAAAAGTACTAACCAAGCTAAAAGGTTTTGCCAACATCATCTTCAGATATTGCGCATTAATCAGAAAACATTTTCTTATCAGATATTCGTGGATGGAATGGGCAACCGGGGAAAAAATTAATCTGAAAATCAAATTGGAATAAATAACGCCTAGCTAAGAGAGTTTTTCCCGCCTTCTCTCACTCACTTCAATCTTACCATTGGTGAAAACTACCATGGAGATTGAGAATCACGAGTCCATTTCAAAAAGGGGTGAGGGGGTCGGAAGGGAAATGATCCGGTATGTGTGTGTTTAACGCGTCGAGGGTCTCAGGGAGCGACAGTTCTGTGGACGTCTCTTTTCAAAACGCAAAAGCGCGCGAGGATGAAAAGAGGATGATGCTCTCTATATATGGAGGTCCATAGGCGAGAAGACCCCGGAAAGCGCGACAAAGCGTTTTCTGCTGTTTAATAGGGAAAGACGAAAGCTGACTAGCTGGATACTAACGGGCGACGAAACGGAAACCTTTGCGCGATTGAATTCAAAGAGAAAATAGGGGCTAGTTCCCATTCGATCCTCTTGAGGTTAAGAATTTGACTGAATTGATGGTATACGCGCGTCAAGCTTCTTGTTCTGACTTGAAATTCAAAGTGGGTTTCCTTCATAACAAACTCTAGGTTCCAAGTTTTTCTCAAAACACAAGATTACAGATAAAGTTGCCTATATACTGATCTCCAAAACGTTTTCCCTCCAAAGTATCAAATCATTCCCTAACTTGTACCAATATTTAAGTTACGCGACTTTCACCAGCTGACCTCTAACGATTTCTTTCGACCTATATTAGAAAATTCATGACTTTCCAGACCTTCCCTCGAGTCCAGAGGAGTTCCAATAAAGTCGTGAACCTGCTTGAACTCAGATAGAGAGTCGATTTACATAAACACCAAAGTTAATGAGAATATTTAAAATTCAAGCTCCAAGAGTATTGCCACGCAGTATACATAAAATGCACAAATTTGGAACTGCGTTTGTTGGTCGTCGTGGATGGTGCGAATTCAACCTCGAAGTATAGGGGAAGATCGGAAAGCAAGTATACTCATGCATCTCTCTTTCTCCATGGCGTATAAGGCGGGGGGGGGAACAGCCCCCGGAGGTTTTCTAAATCCGAAGTAGTTTTATAACTCTGGCGTCATCGGCACGTGGAATAAGAGAACCATACCGGCCGCCGTGTAAAAGGGAGATGGGTAAATAGGTGTATAGAAAGAGTAAAGGATTTCCAAAGACCCGATATAATACCAGCACGGACTCTTCCAGGGGGGGGCAAGAGGATGACCTATACGAAATTTTCGTAAAGGGCCTGACGGAGAAAGAGACTACGATGACGACGACGACTCTAAGGCCAGGCCACTCTACCTTAAAACTATAGACAGAAATCTCCAGAGTTTTCGGTTAGCCCGAAGGTTTGATAAGAGCGAGTAGTCAGGAAGAGGATGGGGATAGGACGCTGCGAGGGAAAGGACTCCGGTCGCCACTTAGGCACGCCTCGTGGTTGGAAAACGTGGTTTCCGTGACTTCCAAACTATAGCCTCTCATTCTCTCTCGCTCCGTTTCGCCCCATCTCTCTTCATCGCGATAGAAGACGTCTTTTAAAGACAAAAAGAAAAAGAGTAAAAATTTGGTCCCGGTTTAAAAAAGGGGCTTCGTAGTAACTAAAGTTCCTTAATCGAAGTATAACAGATGCCAGAACACGTGATTTATTTTCTTCCAGTCAAGCCTTCCCATATATTATTAGTTAAAAATAAAAAACTGGTTCTTTCTCATGACCAAAGAAAAAGAAATATTTTCTTTTCATGAAAGTTAGCCTTCAGGAGGAAGAACGGGCTTAGAGAATGACGACATACGGTGGAGAAAAAATGCCCCATAGGAAGATGGAACGGTTACTTCAACAATTGGTGTTTCGTTACACGAGGCACGAGCGCTTGGTTGAATGAAAAAAGAGATTGTTTCGTAACCAAAAATGGGTGGAACAAAAGATACGGAGAATAGCATTAGGATGGGATTGAAGAATGGGACGGATCATTTGGGGCTCCGAAGGGAATAGGGTTTAATCTTTCTGACCGCCACTCTCTCTGTTCTTTCTCAAGGGAATCTTCAATTTAGGGAGATTCGGAAGTCCGCATTAGTATATAGGTGGCGTATGATGGGATAGAGGTATATGTTCGCCTTGGGTATTCTTTTTATCTGATAAGAGGATTGGATCTGCATTTTTTCCCCACTGTGTTCCATCTACTACGTATGCCGTAGGGTAGAAAAGATGAGGAAAGAATTTTATAAGTGAATTTCTTTTTAAAATTAGGCATGGTAAATCGAGGTTTTGTGAGGAAATTTATGTTCGCAATAAGAACATTTCTAAAAAGTACTAGTTAAGGGTATTTCAAACCAGTCAATTTTCACCCCAAACTAGTACTTGAATGATACCTCTTATCATTCTGTATGAAATATATATGCCTATAGAAAACTAACAAATTTAACATCTACAAATTAAACCTTTCTAAACTTTACCCACAATAATACATTTTTGTTTAAATAATATTCTTACTGGAAGCTTAGACTAAAACCGGGTCGTACGCTCGTATCTTATGTTTTATGACGGTAAAACGCCCAAAGATTTCTATTCTCGTTCGTCCCTAATATATAAAAATCGGAAGGGAAGTTTTAAAAAATCATCCTCGGGACTCTATTGATCGTCAATACGGAGAGAAAAGGGACTAGAAGAAGGTGGAGGCGAAAAAAAAATGGTATTTTGGAAGCTTCGGTTTAGGTTGGGCAAACCTATTTTTACAGATCGTTCCGAGAGAGAGAGAAACTTTAAAAGAAAAAAAAAACGAAGGGGATAAAAAAAAA
>JAEQBA010002047.1:0-16931 GCA_019434445.1 Phalangium opilio | reverse complement strand
GTTTAAAACGATAAGACCTCATACTGCGTTTAATGTATAAGGGTGGTTTTTTGATTCGATGTAACTTTTTTCCTATCATGGTTACTGCTTTGAAAAACTTCCACTGAACTAAAATTCGGACCCTTAATATGTGGTTAAAATTTCAAAGAGATCCCTCCATTAGTTTTTATTATAGAAAATAAAGTTGCTAAGGGTGGTTTTCATTTCCATAAAAAAATTCAGACATTTTGGCAAAAAAAGGGAAATTTTCCCATAGGAATAACATGGGAAATGTTTGCTGTGATAGCCAAATGGTCTCGACCATTTTTTGAAGACTATTTATTCGATAGGTCTGAAAATGGTTTTAAATGAAAGGTTGAACATTTTTCTGGTGCCTTTCGAAGTTTTATTGAAAACAATTAATATTAAGTATTATTTTTTGTACTTTTAAGCACATACTTAAACTTACGACCTTTTATTCTGTTGGACTTACGTGGTATAATCCTAGCTAAAATCATAGAGAAACGTACTGTTGGACTTACGCTGTTTTACCGCTAATAGAGCGAAGTTTTTTGTTTACTAAATGCGTCGTCCGCTCTGTTTATGGCCGAGCTTAAGGCGAATTTTTTCACTTTTCATCTAAAAGAAGGGGTTAATTAGTCCCAATTTTATTTTATTCTCGTAAGTAAAACTTCATTTAATTTAATACAAAAGAATTTAAAGTTAAGATTTAGCCGATAATTTTTAAATTCACTGATTTCACTAAGCCTCGGTCAAAAATTCAAGACAGGCTGATTGTACTATTGTAGACTAGAGACCAATTGGCCGTGTTGCGTTCGTTTTAAGGTGTTTCACCTGGTGCCATTGGCCAACGATAGCCGCTAATTAGGTAATTTGTTTAAATTAAATCAATTTTTGTTGTTTAAAGTAGATCAATGCAAACTACTCAGAAGGGTTCGTTCCCTGGTTTCTCGACTGGTGCCGTCAGGCAACGGTTACCGCTACGAAGATACTTTTTTTACTGGTAAAATAAATGATGGATTCAATCACACTATCACTAAACCCTGTCACCAAATCAACCAATATTTTTAATTCAGGTCCTTCCAATCATTTGTACTAGGTAACAATTGAAATATTAATTATTTTGCGCTCATTCTAACGTTACCTAAGAAAACAATAAACAATGGCCAGATTACCAACGATAAACGCTACAGAGATTATATCTGGTGCATGCGGTCAACGGTAACCACTGCGCAGATCATTTTGTTTGTTTAAATTAGTGGTAAAATAATTGATAGATTAAATCACACGATCACTAAACCCTGCTGACAAAGCAGTTTTTTATCCCGGCTCTTGCAATCATTTTTATTAGGTAACAGTTACGTTTTTAATTACTATTTATAACCGCTATAATTTAGAATAAAGGTTTTTGTTTAAATTAGATACATTTTTGATGTGTAAAGTAGATTAATTCAAACTACGCAGAAGGGTTCATTCCCTGGTTTCTAGACCAGGGTTACCGCTACGAAGATACGTTTTTTGCTGGCAAAATAAATGATAGATTCAATCACACTATCACTAATTCCTGTCATCAAATCAATATTTTTAATTCAGCCTCTTCCAAGCGCGAAATTACAAATAAAAGGGATGTACAGTGTGTTAATTAATTAATATAAATTTTGGATAAATATGTAACACACTATCATTAGTAATTTCTGAAGAGAGGAATAACGGTTGAAATAAATTTTTTTTAAATTTAAAAAGCAAATTTGGCTCAGAAAAAACCCAGCGCCAGAAGCCTGTCTTATAAAATTTTCACAAGATGATTCGTTCAAGAATGTCTAGAATTAAGTCGCATAGAAGTAATAAATATTTCACCTAAGTCAGCTGACTTGGCCAGGCAGGGCATAGCCCACTCGATCCATGCTCACGGACGCTACTCTGCATCTTGCGTAGTGTTACGCGTGATCTAGTGGGCTATGGGCAGGGTAAACAAATACGGGGCTGCCAGGCTGTCTCTTACACAATAATGATACAGGGCAAATGACCAGTTTAAAAATAAAACCACGGGACCACTAAGAAAATGCAAGGGTAACCAGAGTCCAGACATTAACTCAAAAAGTTTAATTGTCCAATTCCTAAGTTTAGCAGACGACGTGGTCAAATATTATTATATAGCGCGAGCAGCTTGCGTCCATGAGCGCGGATCGAGTGGGCTATGCTTGCAGGAAGAAACTTTGTCTCAGTTACACAAAAGAGAATATAGGGGAGGAGTTGAAGATCCCCCGCTCCACCAGGCTAAATTACATTGTTGCCCCTAAATTATACTAGTGGTACGAGGGAGTTTCCGGCTCAGTCGCGCCACCTACGATACCGTTAAATGTCTCAAACGGATATGCCTCGGTACTGCGCATTGAAGATGCGCGGTAGAAAAGAGCAACAAGATTTTCCCCTCTTTCCACTCCTCCCCTATATTCTCTTTGGTTACACCTTGTATTGGAAACCCCCATACCTATAGCGTTGCCTGTGTACCCCCACCTACGGCACCGTAGTCCTCCCAGCATCCTCAGCGGTTAGGTAAGGTCGTACACTCGTACTGGATGAGATTGTAAAGGGCGCCCCTTCTATCTTAAAATTAGAAGCTAGCTCTCTTACAAATAAAATGGCGCTACGCGGCAGCACTTAGCAATCGCCTACCGAAGGGTAGGGGCGTGCGCGAGGTACATTGGGAGAGATACGGTGCCGTAGGTCGCCCATCATCATTTGCAATCCATCTCAATTCCCTTATCCCTGGTTACACTGCTACAACGAAAACCAAATACCAGCAACATAAGTCCAAGCCAGTCATCTGAAAGACTCAAAACGATGACTCTGATTCTTCTGAATTTGAAATATCAGTAGAAATGATTCTAGATAATCCTCAGAGTTATTTTAAATATTTTAATACTCAAAGCCAGGGGATAAGGAAAGGCCAAAATAATTTTATTATGAAAATTTGATGTTTTCAGTGATAAATTAATCTCATTGGTGATAACTGATTAACTGGTTCCTGAAAGCATTAGTAACTAACTAGCAATATTAGGTCCCTTATGCTTACGCTCCCCTATATTTATGTTTGTGCTTAGTGCAGATTTTAAAAATTCCACAGTTTCTTAACAATCTTAATTAAAATGAAGACTGAAGGAACAGATATTAATAAAAAATGTCTTCGTGGACAAAGACTTGAAAAAGTAAATGATAAGAAAACAAAATGGAATGACCGAAGTACATATATTAAACTTTTTCTTTAAAGACATGATTATAAAACATCGATTATTTGAAAAAAAATATTTATCTTCGTTTTTTTCACCAAAATTACATTTGCCCAAAAATTTTGTATCATTATATTTTCCATTCTTTTCAAAATGGTTCGTGTCAGAGATTTACTATATAACAGAAACATGCGACATCGTTTATATTTACAGCTAGATTTCCAGTGTAGACCATGATAGAAACAGTTCCTCGTTAGTGATATTTAAAAGGATTGCAGCTTTTAATTTGAACTACAATACGTTTTAATACTGGAAACTAAGCCCAATAGTGAAATATATACGCAGCCCACCATTTGTCGGTGTCCATTTACGTGTTTCGTGTTATACGTTTGCTCTACAATGTGTTCCTCATAGCGAGTTGAAGTCATACCAAACTAATTCAATCACAACTTTTAAAACAGTTCTCAAGCACTCAATAATATACCAAAGGCTTTTTGTTAATTATGTCTTTTATCCAGATTTTAATGATTCATTTATAAAACATTTTAAATCATCGACCCAAAAAATGGGACCCAAATTGAATCGTGGTCGTATAAATGCAGGCTGAAAACCAAAGCACCCTAAAGCGACGTTTAAAATGTCAATCATGATGAAAGATAAAATTTCTTCCTTCGGTTGAATTTACCCGTTTTAAACAACGTTTTGCCTTATAGTTCGAAAAGAGAAACCTTTAAAAATAACCCGTCCCATATCCATACTCGGATATTTATTCTAATCCTTTTCATTCGAAAACTGTTAATACCACAAAGGATATATAGAATGAATAATCTGTCTTTCGAAAACAATGCAAATGTAATTTTGGTGAAAAAAACGAAGATAAGTATTTTTTTCCAAATAATCGATGTTTTATAATCATGTCTTTAAAGAAAAAGTTTAATATATGTTACTTCGGTCATTCCATTTTGTTTTCTTATCATTTACTTTTTCAAGTCTTTGTCCACGAAGACATCCTGCTGCCGAAAAATAGACCTTAACAGGGAAAAGCTAAGAGTAACTATAATTAATTTTAAATGAATCTAAAATGTAAGTTTCACAATGAATTCTTGAGAGGGATTAAAAAAATGTTCAAAGACAGTCATACGTGAAGGTTGGACTTAGAAGTATGACAAGTTGGGAAAACCAAAATATTACCTCTCCGAGTGAAGAGGTCTACTACTACAAAGTTATTTACCTAGATATGGAATTATTTCTCTTTTTTGAAGTAAAAATTTACGAAATATTGAAGCAGTATTCCAAGCATAGCGAATATACCGTAAAGCAGACGACATTTTACATCCAATAAGGATAAATCTTGGACACATGGAAATCAGTTAATGGCAAAAAGAACAGGAAATGAAGTCTACGCTTCAGCTGTTTACCCTATATTCTGATAGCTACATTCACAACTGGTTAGCAGTGTAAACACTATCGTCTCGTCTCACCTCAACAATATTCTTAGTTTGCCAACATGAGTGTTAACGTTAAATAATACAAAAGCTAAATTGTAGCTAGACGCACTGATAGTCAATGCGCACCATAAAGAGAATAAAAACTCTGTAGCTTAGCCCTACTAATCTAATTGCCACCATGATCTTTTCTTCTATTATAAAATCTTAACCCGATTATTTAAGAGTGTATTTAACATTCGGCTCACTCTGAACCGTTGATGTCTCTTCATTTCAGACACGAAAATCAAAAGCCAAAGTTTACTTCACCTCAGGCCTCAATTATTTACTCTATATTTCATAAGCTTATTGCAAGTAATACTAGATATACCCGCCGGAATCTAGATCTTAGCTTTCTTCATGAAATTACTAAACCAAGGATTATTCTATATACAGATGTAGTATAGCTTAAGTAATATATAAACAGCCATTTCAAATAATAATATTAAAAAGAATATTTGGAATATCAAAATGAAACAGAGCTTTAAAGCTACAAAAGCACTAAATGCATCATAATTACGAAAAATATTTCATCATATTCAATTTATATTAAGGATAAAGGGAATATTATGGTTCTGTAGGATTTCTTTACACATCAAAACAAAACGAACTTCTAACGCAGCGCACTGCGGCACTAGTGTAATAACGGACGGACACACACAGACAATAACATAGACTGCTTTTTAACTCTTTCCGTATTAATTTTGAATTGAGAAACAAGTTTATCTTAAATATTAAAATAAATATAATTAATATTTAATATTTTCTTCGTTAGTTATTCGCCTTATTGAACGTTACATCGTTTTAAAAAAGAACAATTAAACATTCTTGAGAGACTTGACTAATATTGGCGTTTGAAATGAAGCATACGCCGGTTGCTTCGCCTTACTAAAATAGGTAGTATATAAGGGTTTCGAATCGCAGTTATGGATAAGAACAGCGCAATTGCGTGAACCTTTGGTGGAAGCCCCACCTTAGGGAGGCCGGACGTTTCTCGTAACCCTGGCCGATCGCCGCGTATGTCTTAACCTTAAGGATGATGATGGAGTAGAAGCCAGGTGTGCAGACTGGTGTCCATGTGGGATGGGCAAAAACAATGACCAGAAGATGGTGGTGTGTAGAAACCAGTGTGTACAGACTGGTGTCCATGTGGGATGGACAAAGACCAGAAGATGGTGTTGTGTAGAAGCCAGTGTGTACAGACTGGTGTCCAAGTGTAATGGACAAAGACCAGAAAATGGTGGTGTGTAGAAGCCAGTGTGTACAGACTGGAGTCCATGTGGCATGGAAAAAGATCCAAAATGATGGTGGACTATAGAAGCCAGTGGGTAAAGACTGGTGTCCATATGAGATGGACAAATGGCCAGAGGATGGTGCTGTTAGACAGGTAATGGATAATAGCTATGGTAAGTGGAATCCAAATTTCCGGGAACTGTAAATGCGGTCCGGAATTTGGGTAAACGTTTGCTCCGATTTGAAAACTGCGAACGCGGTCCCCTGGGGTGTAAGTCAATAACAACAGACAGACACACACACAGACACACAGACAGACAGACACACAGACAGACACACAGACAGACAGACACGTTGAAATTAGAACCTCTCCGTGACATACGTCACTCGGAGAGGTAAAAAGTTCAACATTACGTTTGAACACCCATAATCATTTTGTTAATCTCTCAAGTGAATAATTCAATGATCGAAAAAATATTTACACACATTTAATCCTAGGGTTGTCAAATTGAGACTATAATTGCCAGAAAGCATGTGTTTTAATATTATATTTTTTAAGGTATGAAAAAAGGGAAGGGAGTTTGTTAAATTACTCCTAATATACTTAAAGATGCTTTTTAAAAGGGTAATGATTTGCTATTGTAGAATCTGCAGTTCAGTTCAGAGAGTTAATGAGCTAGGTGCCTTGTATTTCGTTATTGACATCTCCAATCCAGTTGATTTTAGGTTTTTTCTATATTTATTACTATTGAACTCAGATGGCGTTAGTAGTTAATGTCATTAATTGTAGTTTTTTTACTGGTTCCATCGCGCTTGATTTTGTTTTGTTGATGTAGAATCTGCAGTTCAGTTCAGAGAGTTAATGAGGTGCCTTGTGTTTGGTAGCGAGATCTCCAATCCAGTTGATTTTATTTTTTTTTCTATATTTATTACTATTGAACTCAGATGGCATTACAGCTTAACGTCATTAATTGGCAGCATTTTTTTACTGGTTCCCTTGACCTTGTTGTGTTTGGCAAACGTCCGTTAAACAATGTAATATATCATCATGGTATATTACCTTTAAGGCGTTTTCAGGTTAATCAGTTGGTATTTTAGAGTAACGAGTGAAGTACTTGAGGATTAATCGAGTGGTGAAAGAGGGGGGATTTGGGGTATTTCACCACCCGCGGACGCGGGGTAGTTAGTTCCTGTAGGGTAGGCATGCTGACAAGTCCCTTATTCCCTCAAAACTTTGTCGCCCAGAAGCTTGGCTTACAGGAGTGCGCCCAACTCCCAACATAGTCAAGCACATAATTTTAGTAACAAACCATTGCTGTTCTAAATTTTAACAACGTTGAGGCAACTTTTTGCCCGAAAAAGGTTTTTTTGCGAATCTATAGCTGTTATGATCTTCTATTGTGTTGATGAGCTTGTAGGCACGGCTTGCCAAACCGTAACGTAATTATATAGGGAAACCAAAGAGGTGACATGTATTATTTGGCCTTGATACAGCTTGATGTTCTATAGACACTGACTCAAGCCAATAGAAAGATTATTTCTTTGAATATCTTTGCTGTTCTTAATCCAAAGACGCTCTCACTCTTTGAACACGCCAGTATAAAGTGTCTGTTATTTCGGCATAGAAGTTGAATATATTTCTTGATCTGTCTATCGAAGTCTTGTTGTGGGTTTTTACCTCTCCGAGTGACGTATGTCACGGAGAGGTTCTGTAACGATCGTGTGTGTCGGTGGGGGTGGGTGTGGGTGTGCGTCTGGGTGTGTGTGTGTGTGTCTGTTGTTACACCCACGTGACCGCGTTCGCAGTCTCCAAATCGGAGCAAACGTTTTCGAAATTTCCGAACTGCTTTCACAGTCACGGAAATGGCTCCTCTACTTGAGTTCTCACACCACCATCTTCTGGGCTTTGTCCATCCCACACGGACACCACTCTGTACATACTGGCTCCTAAACACCACCATCCACTGGTCTTCCGTCTACTCCACATAGACACCAATCTGTATCATTAGCTTCTAACACCACCATCTACTGGTCTTCCGTCTATTCCACATAGACACCAAACTGTCTCATTGGCTTCTACTCCATTATCATCGTTTGGTTTTAGGATATACGCGGCGATCAGCTAGGGTTACGAGAAACGTCTAGCCTCCCTAAGGTGGGATCGCCACCAAAGGTTTTCGCAATTGCGCTTTTTCCTTACTTTTATAATGGAAACGAATCGTATATATACCCCAAAATTTGAAGAAAGCGGGCAAGAGGGGTACCCTTCACTTTAAACGTCAATATTAGCAATTAGAATAGTAAAAGGGCTAATGGTAAACGGGTAGTAGCTACAGACTTTTTATTCTCTTTATGGTGCGCATTGACTATTAGTGCGTCTAGCTACAATTTAGCTTTGGTGTTATTTAACATTAACATTCATGTTGGCAAACTAAGAATATTGTTGAGGTGAGACGAGACGATAGTGTTTACACTGCAAACCAGTTGTGAATGTAGCTATTAGAATATACGGTAAACAGCTGAAGCGTAGACTTCATTTCCTGATCTTTTCCCCATTGACTGATTTCCATGTGTCCAAGATTTATCCTTATTGGATGTAAAATGTCGTCTACTTTACTGTATTATTCGATATGCTTGGAATACTGCTTCAATATTTCGTAAATTTTTACTTGAAAAAAGAGAAATAATTCCATATCTAGGTGAATAAGTTTGTAGTAGTAGACCTCTTGACTCGGAGAGGTAATATTTTGGTTTTCCCAACTTGTTACCTCTCCGTGTGACGCAGTCCAGGAGAGGTTCTGTAACGGCCGTGTCTCTGTGTCTGTCTGTCCGTTGTTACACCCACGTGACCGCGTTCGCAGTTTGCGTATCGGAGCAAACGTGTTCTCAATTTCCGGACCGCATTCACAGTTCACAGAAATTTTGAAAATTATCTTTCTCTCCGTTGGCTACTCTATACTTGAGTTCTCACACCACCATGTTTGATATTCGTCCATCCCACATGAACACCAGTCTGTACATACTGGCTTCTAATCACCACCATCCACTGATCTTCCGTCTATTCCACATAGAGACCAATCTTTATCATTGGCTTCTACTCCATTATCATCGTTTGGTTTTAGGATATACGCGGCGATCAGCTAGGGTTACGAGAAACGTCTAGCCTCCCTTAGGTGGGATCGGCCACCAAAGGTTTTCGCAATTACGCTTTTTCCTTACTATTATATGGGAAACGATTTCCATATATATACCAAAATTTAAAAAAAAATCGGGTAAGTGGGGTACGCTTCAATTTAAACGTCAATATTAGCAAAGTTTGAGAAGATAATAGGTATGACTTTATTTTAAACGATTTAACTATTATTAATGTTAATTATTGAAGATTAAAATAATTAAAAATAATTATATTTATTTAAATATAAAAGATAAACCTCTCGTGCCAAGAGAGAGATTAAATCATTGCCTCCCATAACTACCAAGGCCCGTGCATTGTGATATATTTCATTCATTGCCTCCTATATCTATCAAGGCCCGTGCATTGTGATATATTTCATTCATTGCCTCCTATATCTATCAAGGCCCGTGCATTGTGATATATTTCATTCATTGCCTCCTATATCTATCAAGGCCCGTGCATTGCGATATATTTTTCAAAACAACAACCAGAATGGGAAGCTCCTCTCAGAAACATAATAATTTCTTTTCTCTGTATATGAAATGAAAATATGGATAATATTGTGCTCCTTCTTTAATGGTATGGATCTTTGCCTGTCTATTAATATTTTACGTAGGAGTAATACGTTTTTAGCGAAGTCTAGAGAGGATAAACATAAGCGAGATTGTTTCGAAAAAAAAATACTGCTTCCACTAATGGGTTTATACTCCTTGTTACTGTTGTATAGAGTAATCATGATAAAAGCTTAAAAAATTACGAGAGGACAGACCTTTTTTATCCTCTTGTTTTATTCTTCATAAGAATATAAAACATTTATTTTGTATCAAAAAATATTTTTGGTGCTAAAATTGCTTTAGAAAAATCCAAACGGTTAGGCATTGGTAAAAAAGACATGTGTAAGCTATTTGCAGATATGATAATTGTTTATGCTCCTTGTTTGTTTGACTGAAAACCATCTAGGTGTATATAACAGTCAGACCAAAAATTTCAAAAATATATATTTTAAATTGTATAATATCAGGGATAGATTTAATTTTATAAGTAGGAAATTGAAACAGAGTAATCTGAACGCGCGTCAAAGTCCCGGACCTTCTTCCCTGGGAAGGGGGTATGAAAGAAGAGGCGGGTCATTAGAGAAATGCAAAATGAAAATATTGCCCTCCAACTCAAAGACAATATGCAACAAGGACTCCAATTCCTCCCAACGCAACAATCAAAAGTTTCAACTCCTCAGAACTTCAACTCCGCCAAGCGAAATGTAAAACTCCCAACTCCTTCCATGAAATTTAAAATTTCTGAAACTCCTTACAACTCCATGAAAATTAAAATTTCTTAAACTATTTCCAACTCGTTCCATAAAAATTAAATTTTCTTTAACTCCTTCCAACTCCATCCATGAAAACCTTTCTAGTTCCTAGTCTTTGCACGAATTCTTTTCTCTCTAGAATGTGAAAAATAGATAGGTTAAGTAAAACATGTTTCTCATTAGTTTTCTTTCAAGTTTGTCCTGAGATTGATATCACGCGTGATTTTTAAATGAGGAATAATATTTACTCATTAAGTTCATCTAGACATTAAAACTTAAATTTTGGGGGAAAAGGCTCTACGCGTTGCCATTAATGAGTCATATTTTACACTTAGTTTCTTAAACTATCTATGTAAGAAAAATCGGACTGATTCACTTCGCAAATGCCAAATGAATTTTGAAAGCCAAGGCCATGAACCCCACGATTCGAGAAATACTGTAAGTAGAGTCCAATCTGTTATTAGTTGCGCCTGAAAATATGCCTACTGCCTTATTCAATGTGCCTCAAAGCTAAAAAGGAGACTCTTGGCAATGGGTTTAAAAGAAAATGGGAGCGCCTATGGCCCCATTGTGTGTGAGAGACTCACTGAGGGGACTTTTCACGTGGGGTTACCGGTGAAAAAGGAATTCCGTACGAAGCTTCTGAAGATAAACAACGCTAGAGTCCGTTTTAAATTGGAACCCTACCATTTACTAAACTTATGTTTATCAACTCCGTGGATTTCTATGTTTTAAGATAATTTTCCATTGCCTCCCAACACCGCAATTATAATTATCATTATTTCAATTGCCTCCCAACTCCGAAAATGAAAACTTCCACTGCCACCCAACTCCTATTTGATCTCAGAAAAACATGAATTTTTCTCAGTTTGATTGGAATTACTTTTGGTTATGGTCACCATATCATTTTCATACTGAATCCAAAAACTTGGTTTTCGAACGTAAGCGACATAATGGGAATTCATTGAAGTAATTTTTAGGCCTAACCTGACAACCACACTTCTCAATTTGTACGGTTTTTGAGAAAGTATAATTTCATGGTCTAAATGACATGATTCATAGCTCATATTATCTAGCCTGGTGTTCCTAGGACAATACGCGAAAAACACTTTTGAATTTCCAAATATGAATTTCGTCAAAGTCAGTCCAAAGCATTTTTGGCATCTTTCAGTAATTGTTATTCCATTTAATTGACCTTCAAATCTTTCCGATAGCCTTTTGCTACTACCATCTAAGTTAACTATGAACCCGCGAGAAAAACAATGCGGTTCACAAACTGTCTCAGATTTACATTTTTGGCAAAATTGCCTTAAGACTTTTTCTTGGACAGAGATTTTAGGTATGTTGTCTTGAACGATGGTAGTAAAAAATTCTACTGGGTCATTATGTATGTCGCTTCGGAGAGCTCTATTTTTGCAATAAATCCAATGCAAAATTTCCAAGACTTCCCCTTCTTTTATTACTAAATCTTTAATAAAATTTTCCACAAATTTATTAAACGCATTACATAATGTGCTGGAGAAAGGAAGTAAACAAACCTCAACTAGAGCTTGAGTGGAAGCGAAGAGCCAGCAGTTTTTACCATTTACATTGACTATTCCTCTCCGTAATATGTTTCGACATAGCAGGCATTCCGTTTGATCTTTTATTACAGACATACATTGTACATGAAATGTTTGACTGCGTTTCACGCAGTTAAACATAGACCCAAGTCCTATTCCACCACAAAAGCAAATGGGTATTTTTTAAAGGAGTGGAAATATCTGGTTTTGTATATTTACGACTTTCCTTTGTAAGCAGTCTTGTGGGTTTACAGTTTAGTCCTGAGTATAATAATACACAGGCTGAAGTCGAGTTACTCTCTGAGTTTTTTTTTTCGATAATCAAGGGTCTAACGTATTTTTGGCTTTACTTTGTAAGTGGCCTAGATAATGAAGGTTCGTTAATTTGTTTCATATTTGCGGAATAGTATTTTCTTATCTTAGACGTATTTGTTTCAAATGAAGAAAGTGTTTGAGAGTTTGTACGATTTTTCTCTTTATCGTTCTCGTTTCCCTGAAAAAGGAATCTTTCACTTTCTCCGGCGGTTTTCATTTTTTTATTAGTTTTATATTTTAAATCAAGAAAAATATGTCCTTTCCTTTACTTCAAATTAGGCATATATTAAAATCTAGCTTTAATATCAATATTTTGAATCAGGTAGACTGGGGTATTTGACATGTTTCATTGTAAATATTTCTAACAGGCCCGGGTTTATCAAAAACTAAGGAAAAATGGCCTTTGTATGTATCGATTTTTACCAAATAGGAAATTCTTTATCCAATATGTCAAATGCCTTTGTAATATTTTCACCAAATAGAAGATAAATCCAATTCTAAGCCAACTGGCTTGGAAATATTTTCAACAAATAGGCGATTTATCCAAGTCTATGCCTAGTATCAGTATAATCGGTTCACCATATATACGATTAATTATATTCTAAGCCAAGTGCCATTGTAATCTTTTCACCAAATAGGCGATTAATTCAGTTCTAAGCCAAGTGGCATTGTAATCATTTCACCAAATAGGCGATTAAACCAGTTCTAAGCCAAGTGGCATTGTAATCATTTCACCAAATAGGCGATTAATCCAATTCTATGCCTATTACCAGTGTAATCGTTTCCCCATATAAACGATTAATTCAATTCTAATCCAACTGTCATTGTAATCTTTTCACCAAAGAGGCGATTAATCCAGTTCTAAGCCAAGTAACAGTGTAATATTTTCACCAAAAAAACTATTACTCCAATTCTAAGTCAAGTGGCATTGTAATAATTTCACCAAATAGGCGATTAATCCAATTCTAAGCCAAGTGGCTTTGTAAACATTTCATCCAATAGGCGAAAAATACAGTTCTAAGTAAAGTGGCTGTGTAAACTCTTTACCAAATACGCTACTATGTATCCAATAGTATTATTTTTCCAAATTTAGGAGATTATATATCCACTAGTAGCCCAGGGGTGACTAAATATCGAGACTTACTACAAATCTGCGTGTAGTCAATTCTAGCGTCGTTCTCGAGCTGGATTTCATTAAAGCAGTAGCACTACAAAGTATAGTAAGTGGCACACATATTGAAAATATCTTATAAACTTATGATGGGATGTATTGTTTTGAGGAAAGTGCAGAGTCATCGTGGCCAAATACTGGGTCTGAATTATCTAGTACCTTAAGTTTACTTAACTTAAATATTGGCTAACAGAGGGACTGAACATAAAAATAGAGCTACTTACGTCGCAGTGAAGCTTAAATATTTTTTAGTCTATATATCATGAAACCGCTTGGGGGCGGCCATTAAATTTGTAGGGCTGTGCGAATATTTCTTTTTAAGGTATTCGTCGAATACCAAATAGCACTATTTTTGGGAGATATCTCTAGAAAAATCACGATACTTAAAGCAACATTAAAAAGCACAGCAGTTGCTATTATAATGTCCATTGAGGTTTGAAGATCTACACGTAAGCCAATAGACAAACATGGGAATAGTCTTTTTCACACCCCATATTGCCGCTTAACTGGATTTCTACCAGCTATTTGACTGCTGTTGTAGCGTTTCTCACCGAGGGTCCTCGCTTCAAGTAGGGGAGTCATCATATAAGTTCTACAATTAAGGATTTTGAAGAATAAGCATCTTCTTTTTCCAAAATATTGCTTGTTTTATAGATCAGATTAGGGTTAGGAAAGGCATAGGTTAGTTTTGCTTAGGCGTCTTTGAGACCTACGGTTCCTAAATTAAGCAATTGACCTCGTGATAATAAGCGTATGCATATATTCATATCCTATAAATTAGTGATGCCGCGAATATTGATTTTGCCGAATACCGAATACCGAATATTCGGCCATGCTCTCGGCCGAAGCACCGAATATTCGGGCGTGAGATATGTGCAACTCGCGCAAAACCGGTTATGAGCTGTAACCCGTTCCGCGAAATACGTACATCCCCGCACGGACCGCAATGGGACAGGTCTCATCATGGAAGAAGAAGGGTATGGAATGGTGAGGTGAATAGGCAGACGGCTACGCGAAATGTAGGCTCACGTGGGAAAACTCTCCTCTCCTCTCGGCACTAGCTGTAACGCGATTACTGCTCTGCGCAATATTGGCGCACAAGCAGAGAGAGGGATACACTGTTTAGACATGGAAGAACTCGCGTAGTTCTTCCATGGTTTAGATCCGCTCTCTACCGCCTCTGCTACAGCGCGCCTGCGCAGAAGCTTTCAACGTTGGTGATAAACTCGAGAAGGAGGGAATTTTTCAACGCGCTCTCTTTAACACTATAGGACCCGTCTATATCGTCTTTAGGTTTTTGGTTCATTTGCGAGTAGATCGTGTCACTACATGGTTTTTTTTATTCATCACAACTTACCACTGGTAGATTATAAATATTAAAGTAAAAATTGTTATTGAAATAAATAATTTGAGTAATTTTTCCGTTGTTTTCCTTCATGATTGGAGATTCGGTATTCGGCCGAATATTACGAAATAATCGGCCGAATACCGAATACGAATAAAAATGGCCGAATAGGCCGAATACCGAATAGTAACCGAATATTCGTGGCATCACTACTATAAATGCTAAAAATTGAAAAACCATTTCAATGATAATAAACATTTTATCGGTGACATGTGCGTTTAAAAATGAAATGTTTTTTAGAGGAACTATGTTACGTTAGAAAATAGATTTTGGGTACTCATTCTATGTTTAAACTTCATTACAGTGTTACATAATGCATATGACTTAAATATAACAATTTGCTAATCGCTTTATCAAGGTACATTTCTTCGATTTGAAAATATTTCGTTCTTCTAAACTCTAAATTTTGCTTAATATTTAAAAGAATACATGGAATTATTGCTCATTTTACCTAACCACTCAATCTTCATTTGATAATCAGATTATCTCGGGTATAAAGTCTTCGTGTTCCCGAGAATTACTGTATTTCCATCGGGAACTTTTAATCATAATATACCGAATCCAAAACCGCCAAATTGCGGGGTTTTTCAGCCGAATGGAAGACAATCTGTTAATTGCCGCAGTAAAATCAACTTGGAATGGGGTGAACAGGGGCTTGAAATTGTTAAAAGGGGACTTGAAATGGAGTAAATAGGGGTTTGAAACGGTGAAAATAGGGGTTTGAAACGGTGAAAATAGGGGTTTGAAACGGTGAAAATAGGGGTTTGAAACGGTGAAAATAGGGGTTTGAAACGGTGAAAATAGGGGTTTGAAATGGAGTAAATTGGGGTTTGAAATGGAGTAAATTGGGGTTTGAAATGGAGTAAATTGAGGTGTGAAATGGATTAAATATGGCTTTTAAATGGAGTAAATAGGGCTTTGAAATGGAGTAAATAGGGCTTTGAAATGGAGTAAATAGGGCATTGAAATGGAGTAAATAGGGCATTGAAATGGAGTAAATAGGGGTTTGAAATGGAGTAAATAGGGGTTTGAAATGGAGTAAATAGGGGTTTGAAATGGAGTAAATAGGGCTTGGAAATGTAATAAATAGGGGTTTGAAATGGAGTAAATAGCCGCTTGGAAATGGAGTAAATAGGGCTTTGAAATGGAGTAAATAGGGCTTTGAAATGGAGTAAATAGGGCTTTGAAATGGAGTAAATATGGCTTTGAAATGGAGTAAATAGGGCTTTGAAATGGAGTAAATAGGGCATTGAAATGGAGTAAATAGGGCATTGAAATGGAGTAAATAGGGGTTTGAAATGGAGTAAATAGGGCATTGAAATGGAGTAAATAGGGCATTGAAATGGAGTAAATAGGGCTTTGAAATGGAGTAAATAGGGCTTTGAAATGGAGTAAATAGGGCTTTGAAATGGAGTAAATAGCGCTTTGAAATGGAGTAAATAGGGCTTTGAAATGGAGTAAATATGGCTTTGAAATGGAGTAAATAGGGGTTTGAAATGGAGTAAATAGGGCTTTGAAATGGAGTAAATAGGGCTTTGAAATGGAGTAAATATGGCTTTGAAATGGAGTAAATAGGGCATTGAAATGGAGTAAATAGGGCTTTGAAATGGAGTAAATAGGGGTTTGAAATGGAGTAAATAGGGCTTGGAAATGTAATAAATAGGGGTTTGAAATGGGGTAAATAGCCGCTTGGAAATGGAGTAAATATGGCTTTGAAATGGAGTAAATAGCCGCTTGGAAATGGAGTAAATACGGCTTTGAAATGGAGTAAATAGGGCTTTGAAATGGAGTAAATAGGGCTTTGAAATGGAGTAAATATGGCTTTGAAATGGAGTAAATAGGGCTTTGAAATGGAGTAAATAGGGCATTGAAATGGAGTAAATAGGGCATTGAAATGGAGTAAATAGGGCTTTGAAATGGAGTAAATAGGGCTTTGAAATGGAGTAAATAGGGCTTTGAAATGGAGTAAATAGGGCTTTGAAATGGAGTAAATAGGGCTTTGAAATGGAGTAAATATGGCTTTGAAATGGAGTAAATAGGGGTTTGAAAT
>JAEQBA010002046.1:0-45425 GCA_019434445.1 Phalangium opilio | reverse complement strand
ATAGGTTAATGGGTAATTAGTGGTAAAAATTATAGGTTAATGGGTAATTAGTGCTAAAAATCATAGGTTAATGGGTAATTAGTGCTAAAAATCATAGGTTAATGGGTAATTAGTGCTAAAAATCATGGGTTAATGGGTAATTAGTGGTAAAAATCATAGGTTAATGGGTAATTAGTGGTAAAAAATCATAGGTTAATGGGTAATTAGTGGTAAAAATCATAGGTTAATGGGTAATTAGTGGTAAAAATTATAGGTTAATGGGTAATTAGTGGTAAAAATTATAGGTTATGGGGGTAATTAGTGGTAAAAATTATAGGTTATTGGTAATTAGTGGTAAAAAATTTAGGTTCTTGGGTAATTAGTGGTAAAAATTATAGGTTATGGGTAATTAGTGGTAAAATTATAGGTTATTGGGTAATTAGTTTTAAAAATATAGATTAAGGGTAATTAGTGGTAAAAATTATAGGCTAATGGGTAATTAGTGGTAAAAAATTATAGGTTATGGGTAATTAGGTGTAAAAATTATAGGTTATTGGGTAATTAGTTTAAAAATTATAGATTAAGGGTATATTAGTGGTAAAAAATTATAGGCTAATGGGTAATAGTGGTAAAAATTATAGATTAATGGGTAATTAGTGGTAAAATTATAGGTTAATGGGTAATTAGTTTTAAAAATTATAGGCTAATGGGTAATTAGTTTTAAAAATTATAGGCTAATGGGTAATTAGTGGTAAAAATTATAGGTTAATGGGTAATTAGTGGTAAAAATCATAGGTTAATGGGTAATTAGTGCTAAAAATCATAGGTTAATGGGTAATTAGTGCTAAAAATCATAGGTTAATGGGTAATTAGTGCTAAAAATCATAGGTTAATGGGTAATTAGTGCTAAAAATCATAGGTTAATGGGTAATTAGTGGTAAAAATCATAGGTTAATGGGTAATTAGTGGTAAAAATCATAGGTTAATGGGTAATTAGTGCTAAAAATCATAGGTTAATGGGTAATTAGTGGTAAAAATCATAGGTTAAGGGGTAATTAGTGGTAAAAATCATAGGTTAATGGGTAATTAGTGGTAAAAATCATAGGTTAATGGGTAATTAGTGGTAAAAATCATAGGTTAATAGGTTAACCTACATAAAATTAAGAATAACTCACTTCTTCACTTTCTTCAGACTTGTCATTTTCCTTAGCATCTTCAGATAATTCCTCCTCCTCCTCAGCATCCTCCTCCTTTTTATCCTCTTCATCCTCAGTTCCTTTTTCTTCATCCTCATCATCCTCCTCTTCTTCATCATCATCATCATCTTCAGCACTGTCATCTCCAGCCTTCCGTTTTGTGGCTTTCTTTTTCCTGGAACCGCCACTTTTACTTCCTTTAGACCCTTTTGTTCCCTTCTTCTTTTCTACAAGTTAAGATTAAGACTATAGTTGAATATTTTAAGGTTACCATCACAATTACTAATCTAATTAGTAATTACGTTTTTTCTGCGGAAGTTTCTTGCCGGAATCTTGAGGATTCATTAAAAAGTCCAATATCCTCGATACAATCTCTTCTTTAGTACCTGATTTTCCAAGTCAAGAACTTGGCACATTACCTTCAAGGGACCTAAGTAAAACCTTTATAAAAAAAAACAATTAATAAGGATTAATTAAAGAAGATTAATTTAATTAATAATTACTTGTCTAATTGCTTCTTTTTATTTTGATATTCAGTTGATTTTTGGGAGAAAAGAAACCCGCTAAACTTTCTTATGTTTTTCTTGATTTCAGTCGCCTAAAAGAATATTTAATTAAACCCTACAACCAATTAACAGGGTTCATACAACTTTTGGAAAACAAATTTCCAGGTTTTTCCCCATATACTTCCCTGAGTTTTCCAGGTTATTCCCGTATATGGAGTATCCTATGGAGCAAATGTTTACGAAGGAAGGGGGGGGGGCAAATAGGACTATAACGTACTCAAAGGACATCCCCGTATCTCTAATAGAACCAGAGTTATGAGCCTCCAAAGTTGGGTGTAATGTTATTCCTATGGAGGGGATGTTTATGAACATTTTTGCTTAATTACTCGGCCCCTGTTTGTCGTAGCCCTAAGTTTTTAGTATGGTTGGATGGGGGACAAATTGGACTATAACATACTCAAAGGATATCCCCGTATCTCTAGTAGAACCAGAGTTGCGAGCCTCCAAAGTTGGGTGTAATGCTATTCCTATGGAGGGGATTATGTTTATGAACATTTTGCTTAATTACTCGGCCCCTGTTTGACGTAGCCCTAAGTTTCTAGTATGGTTGGATGGGGGACAAATAGGACTATAACATACTCAAAGGACATCCCCGTATCTCTAATATAACCAGAGTTACGAGCCTCCAAAGTATAGTGTAATGTTAATCCTATGGAGGGGTTTGTTTCTTTACGTTTTGCTTAATTACTCGGCCCCTGTTTGTCGTAGCCCTAAGTTTTTACTATGTTTGGATGGGGGACAAATAGGACTATAACATACTCAAAGGACACCCCCGTATCTCTAGTAGAACCAGAGTTACGAGCCTCCAAAGTTGGGTGTAATGTTAATCCTATGGAGGGAATTAATGTTTACAAACATTTCTCTTAATTACTCGGCCCCTGTTTGACGCAAATTTCACTGATTTCCCTGAATTTTACTAAAAATTCTAAAATTTCCCTGAGGTTTTTGTCAACTATTTATTTCCCTGATTATTCCAGCCCAGGTTTTCCCTGAGGTTTTCCAGGTTTGTATGAACCCTGAATTAAATAATTAAATATTAAAATTAACCTTTCCGACTCTATCAAAGAGTACCCTATGAAGACTTTTTAAATCATCCGCTTTCAATTTAGTAATTTGGGCTTCAACTATAATAAAACCAATTTAGAAGCTTCAATAACACGCCTCGTTAATGAACAAAAGGCGCAATTAATTTACTTCTAACACAGTCTGCAAGTTTTACGCCTTTCCCGTCAAGAATCTCAACTTTGGGTTTATCTTTAGGCATTGCAATTGTGTCATAGGATAATCTGACTGTTGTTTTTCGTTCTCTCTGACCAGAGACTTCCAAAGGCTGATCAAGAAGTCCCTTTCTCTCCTCTTCGGACTCCTCAGCATCATTCTCTTCTTCCACCGTTTCTTCTTTCTTTTTAGTTTCCTTTTTAGTCGTCTTTTTTGCATTGTTATTAGTTTCTTTTACGTCTTTTTCCTTCTCAGTATCGTTGCTTTTCTTTTGATTGCCTTTTTTAGCGGGTGCTTTTGAAGAAGGTTCATCCTTCTTTTTCCCCGAATCTTCATTATTCACTTCCTTCTTTTCCTCTTTAGGTTCTTTCGAAACCTTTTCATCTTTAGCAAGTTCCTTAGTATCTTTTACATCTTTAGCAAGTTCCTTACTATCTTTTACATCTTTTAATTCCTTGGAATCTGTTGGTTTCTCATCCTCAGATTTTGTCTAATTGAAATTACGCACGTTTAGATTAAGTTAGACAAGGGGGGACTCGTTAAAGGCAGCAGGGGGCTATTAACAGATTTGATTTCTAACATTAGTTTGGTTACCATTAGTAAAATTGGTTGTAATTAACCTTTAAAGGTTTCAAACAAAAGATTCTTAATATTTCAGGCTGATTGGCAATGTGCTTTTTTTTAATAACGATTAACGACTACTTATCAATTTCAAATCATCCTATGGGGCATAGATTCTACTAGAAATTTACTGAACTAGTGACAAGGCTTAGGAATGCATTGCCAAAACGTTCTCATTTCGAGGCATAATGTGTCATAAATCAACTTAAAATTTATTTAAATAGTACTGCCGAATACTTGTGAATGTAAACTAACATTAATTACGACTTATCAATTAAAATAAATACCTGTTTTTCCTCCGTTTTCGCTGCGCTATCTGACCCCGACATTTTGGCGGCAGTTTCCAACTGTAGCAGTGTAGCTTCAAAATGGCGCAAAAATCTTGAAAAACAATGGCCCATGTGGAACTTCCGGAAAACGCTTACTATGTTGTTTCTTGACCGTTATATGGGCGTTTCTAATTTAATTTAAACAACAACTGATAAGCCTTCGATTAAAAAACGTCTATGACTGTCTTTAGATTTGTGTTAACAGGCTTATTATCATTCAAATTATCAGAAACGTCTCATTTTGATAATTAATGCCTCATTTAAAATTCTCCCGCCCAAAAAGTTTCCCGCGCTTTTCCGTCGTGGGTGTGTTTGCGACAATCAACCAATGAGGAGACTCCTACACAAAGGCGCGAAATTTTAACTAAACAATAACGTGACAAGTTTTGTTTTTGTGAAACCATAGCGATTAAATTTGAGAAAACGTAATTTAGAGTTGTAAAATGGATTTAGGTAACACCAACAATTATCCCGTTTAGCATGGAGTAACTTTATAGGAGTGAGAATTTAAATTAACTAGAATTACATAAGTGGCAGAGATTGCTAGAAAGGTAAAAAGCCATTAGCAATAAAATACTTCCCAAAATAAACAGGCGTTTATTTATCAAAACAAACAAAAAAACAAGGCTTAAAATTGCAGGGATTCGGTTTACTTGACCTAGTAATATAATTAATTGATTTCAAGCAGACACAATTTCAACTGAAAGGGCTAGCTAATGATTCTCCACAGATTTTTCTCGGCGTGGGCAAAGACCCTGACCCGCTTTTTCACGGGGACACGAAAACACGTGAGACTCCGGCGGCCGGAAGATGAGAAAAATCATAGATATTAGAAATTTATTACAATACCAATCGTTACAGACAGTGTCAACATAAAAACAAATCTGGGACTGACCCCAAATTGTCTTTTAACAAAATCAATATTTGAAAGTTATAGGAATTTGTATAATAATTCATTATATCTATGTAAAAACGCTACGTAATCAAAGAAGCCTACGTGAGAAACGGACAAAGCAGCCTTTTGGTCGCCTAGCAACTCAGGAAAACGTTCGCGCGTAATATCTAACCTATTCTAGGCCGTCAAAGAAAAAAACAACAAATAGATTAATCGAACCTCGGAATCTGTAGCCACTCGCAGGCTTAGAAAGGTTATACATTCATTGAATCCTAGCCATTTACTCCCTAGAGGGTGCGTCATTATCGTTGCACCATTTGTCTGTCTGGATTTCAACATCATCATCATTTTTAGTTTCAGATTTTTTTTTTTTTTTTTTTGTAATGTAACTGGAAACGAAAGTGTTATGGACGAAAATGGACTTTAAACCATTAATAACAGCAAGATTAATTGATCCTTGTTCCATATACTGAAATTTTATAGTCCTTTGTCTCTTGGTTTGCGTCAAAAGTTGCTACTAAAAGAGACTCCTTTTCAATGAGAAGAAAATGGTCCAAGGCACTAAAAGACTATAGTTTATAGTAGGGAAAATTAAAAATACCTCCCTTAAAATGCGTGAATGTAACGCGATACTCTTGTTTTTTAAAAGCGTAAAGATTATGTTTATTTTACTTACAAGTTACGATTACGAAATACATTGCAATTTTTTTTATTATTACGTAAATATGAATCTAGCACGTTTTCTATTGTTAATTAAGTGATTTAAAAGGCACTTTTTTAGCACTTTTACCGTTGAATTTTTTTGGTTTTCAAACTTAAACTAGATTAAATTCTTAATACTTGGCACGGTTTCTTTGTAATCTAATTACTCACTGTGGTTACCCCGGGTTTCGAAACGCTAAAAGATTAAAGTGAGGTTGAAATTAAGCATTTTAATATAAGGATACACTTTGTTAATTGGGATTGTTCGGGGCTTTTAGCCTCACTTTTACGATAATAACTGTCGAGTGAAAAACATTCAAGTGTGTATATATTTCTGGGAATGAATCCAAGATCGTGTCAATAAACAAAATGGCATGAAGAAGAGTAACAAGATGGACCAAGAGCTAATACGTTATGGCCTGTTTCACTTTACTTTTGTGGGACTAGTAAATCGCTTTATTTCAGGTGATTTACTTCTGGAGAAAAACAATTTTCTCTAGTGAAGGCTGGTTTTCACTGGTCAAAACTCACAGAACAGTAAAATAATTCCTCAAAAAACGGTGGTCAACGTTTTCACCTGAAACTTTTAACATGAGAAAGCGCATGCTTTGGAGACCAAGGCTTACCTTTTATCTTTAAAATTGCACCCATCGATATATTTACATAAATAAATATACATTTTTAGAAACTAAACTGGCGTTGAAACAAATAAATCGCGAGTTGACCAATATTTTGCCTATGACGTCACGTATTCGTCGCTTCCTATTGGCCGCCGCTTTCCTTTACAAAATATTCTGCGTAAAAATGGAAACCAAATTCCGTGCTTGTCGCCTAGAAACCGCGAATATTTGAGGTCAGTTACCTCCGGTACGCGGATTATCCTGCGTTTCATGTCAGTGAAAACCTGGCTTAAGGCTGAAGGATTTATGAACAGATATATCTTACTACTGCGTTCATCTTGTACTAAACTAATAGCCTCGTCGTATACAGACAACGCGATGTGGCTAAAAATAATCCCCAAGGGTATTCACATTCACTCTTTATAGCTACGTGTGTGGTTATTACAATCTCAAAGTAGTTTATAGACGGATTTCTTGTGTGGCCTTGGCGGAGGTTTCAATAAGAAAGTGGCTGCTAAGAGGAGAACCGTTACCAGCTTGTACAATCATAGCGTAGATCCCAAACCCCCTACAATAGACCATTAAATTAACTACTAGCAGATAAAATAAATTCAAAGGCGAGAGACGGCCCTTTTACGTTATTTCCCTCGCGATAAGAGCAAGAGGCAATGCCAGACGGAACCTGCAGGGAGCCTAGCCGACTCGCATTGCCTCTAGCGGTTTTTCTTGGCGCGATCAGGGAATTAACTTAAGGTGACCTCCCCCCGATTCTGTGGAGTGGAGTTTGCTTCTCTTCTAGAATTAGTGGAACGGTCTACAAAGAACACTTTTACCGTTCAAGAAGTATAGCCTCTGGAATTTACGCTACCACACGTAGATATTAGAATTACGTAATCGCTATTGCACTTGTTTTAATGGTCCCAAGAACAGAGAAATAGTAATAAAAAAAGATCCTGACAAGGCCAAAATGCTAAATTTGCTTATTCTATGCAGTAGCAAAATAAAAATAAAATAATTAACATTATAAATTAATTTATAACCACGCGTTGTATTCTGTTTGAATAAAATCAGTACTGCAACTAAGCCTTCAAATATACGTTTAATTTGGATACGGTTTATGAACAGTTTGGAAAATTGTACGTAAAATCTGTAGAAAAACTGGTTTTCTAATAAAATAATCTACGTAAGATAAGAAATTAAGACTTCATTGAGTAAAAATGAACCCAAAATAAAATTATTCAAATTTACCTAAGCCTTTGCTTATTTTCTCTTCTGGAATTAATTGAATGGTCTATTGAGTGGCTTGGGAAACACCGAACGTTACTGTCGAGACCAATCCTTACCTTAACCAAGAAGTGATATCTAGTTTATTAGGGAGAAGGTATAAGATGCCTAAGTATTCGCGCGCCATAGTGCCAGTCCCCTTTTCAAAATACAAGGGGGGACGTAAAAGGAGGCCGGGCTATTTCGCGGCCTCTTCTCAGTCGGAAAATATGACTGTAATTTTCGTACTCATTCGCGTAGGCGCTGACGTGAGTTTTCAAGAACCAATGAGATGCATGCTGGTTGTAATTTATAGGCGGCGGGGATTAACAGTCCGGACCTACTATACGTTTGGACTGGAGATAAAGCTAGAGATATGGCGAATTTATACCTTCTCCCTATCCCTAATCATATAGATATCACTTCTTGCCTTAACCCATCCAACATCTGGGTTCAATTTGCTTTTTCATTTGGCTCAAAGGTTGGATAATACTAGGCCTAAGCCTTTTTCGTAAACAAGTCAATAAATTGTTCTGGAAGTTATTAAGCCTTAGCCTTTAGTTTATAAAAAAGAAAAATAAATCCTAACTTGAACGTATTTACATAAATTTGTTAGGCCTATTTCAATCAAGAAGTTACCTTAAAAGAAAAAGAGGTGTGTCTTTTAAATGAAGTTTAACACGCTTCTAAATTAGTTAATGGTCTTTTAATATATTCCATTTGTTACGTACGTACTTACGTACGTCTTTCGTGACGTAAGTACCAGGTTAACGACAAAACCTGGTCATTGCGTGACCGTGTACCATTTATTGCGCATTAAAACAGAAAAAGATCCCAGCAGCAAGACCAGACTTTCTCGTATAGGTCTAAAATTAGACTACAAGTCAAGAAAATCAATAAGGAAAATATCGAGTTTAGCTAACTCGAAATGTATCTCTTTCTCTGGAGTCTGAAATGAAAACAAAGTTTTGTGCCAAAGGGTTGAATAAGGATGAGAGGAGAGGGGAAGAGGGGTAGGGTTAAGTACGATTTGGCGGGAAAAAGATCAGAGGTAATCACGCGACGTACACGTGCAAATCACGAGCAGTAAGATATGAAAATGATGTTGTCTGGAAATTTATGTCATTTGAAACCTGACTCCAATAAGTAACTCTATTAAACCCTTTCATCTAACGTTTAACGATGAAAAGTGACTTTGACAGCCTATATATATTGTTGTAAAACTAGTTTACAGGGTGGTTTAGCTATTTGAGTTTATCAATGATATGCAGATATGAAAGGAAGTTATTAAGTTATTTTAATGCGTGTTGAAGGGTGTAGATTACTCCAGGATTGGTTAGGGTATGATATAATTAAAGTAAATAAAATGATTAAATCAGATTAATGAAGGTTTAATCAATATGATCACGATTTGGTTAATTAAAGTCTGAATTGAATCAATAAAAATCTCTATAAGATCAATAAAGATCGATATTTGATCAATAAAGATCGATATTTGATCAATAAAGATCGATATTTGATCAATAAAGATCGATATTTGATCAATAAAGATCGATATTTGATCAACAAAAGTCTTTAATTGATCGATAAAGGTCTCTAATTGATCGATAAAGGTCTCTAATTGATCAATAAAGGTCTCTAATTGATCAATAAGTCTCTAATTGATCAATAAGTCTCTAATTGATCAATAATTCTCTAATTGATCAATAAGTCTCTAATTGATCAATAAGTCTAATTGATCAAAAAAAGTCGCTAATTGACCTATAAAAGTGTCTAATTGATCAATTAAATTATCAATTTTATCAGTAAAATCATTATTTTATCAGTAAAATCATTATTTTATCAGCAAAATCATTATTTTATCAGCAAAATCATTATTTAGAAAAATAATGAATCGAGATTTCGAGTCAAGATATAATAATCACCGTTCTAAATATATTAAAAAAAAATTCTTCATAAGTTTCCGAACAAGATTTAATAAATATAACGGTGATTTAAAGCAGAATTAAATCTGCTGATGGATATCATCGTAAAATAAGGAAGTAGGTATAATTTGCTCTTCATTCAATTGTTCGTATAGAGTGATTTATTATACATGTATAGCAATACTAGAACGAAGATATCTGGACCACCCTGCATCATTGTTTTTACGAATCAATATCAACTCCATGTCAAAATGTAGCCTAGATAGAAAATTTAAACAACCTCGGCTCGGCTAGATTTGAATAATAAAATCAAATGACTTACTGTAGAACTTGACAGAAAAAATAATAATAATACGGAAATGAGGTTCACTTGGGAGTTGGTACTGGAAAATATTTTATATCCACGCATAAAATGATTTACGTAAAAAATAGGCCAATAACATTTGAAATATAGAAGATATTTATTATAGCGAAGGTTGGGTTTGATTTTAAAAATTAAATTTGGGTCGATTTGATCGAATTTTATCGCGGTTTTCTTTGGGTTGCATTAAAAAAGTGCTCAAATGGTTTCCAGGGGCAGATTGGAGAAGCCAATATGATCGACTAGACCTAATATTTTGACTAGTGGTCGAATTCTCACATTAACAACTTTAACCTGATCTAAAAGGGTTGAACCTTTGAACTGGCAAGATCTATAACTTCTAGAGAATTTAAATAATTAAACTAAAAGATAGAAAGGCCAGCCAGCCAGTTCAGTTTGATTCAGTAGTGTACTTAGATCACAGATAACGTGATAACACCGCAATGAACTGTACAGTACGAGGATAGGCGCAATTATTTTGGATAACGCCTGAACTTGTCCACTCTTGAAGCAAGTCTAGGACGTGGTTTACTTTAAAGAATTGTCATTCGATGCTCCTATCCTATAGTCAAGGGGTGGAGTTGGTCAGTTGACTGCCCAGTTAAACTAAGTAAAGGCTATTTTTGGCTCCTCCCTCGTCGGCGAGTTCTGATTGGTTTCTACCTTTGGCAAGGAAATATATGTGTGAAGAAGATTGGCCAGCGTGTTAGAGATGCGCCACAGGAGCCGTCATTTGCTTTAAGTTAGTTCTTAACCAGTTCTTCAAGAGACCCCGGGCCCACTTTGTGATTTCGCCAAAGCTTACACACAAATTAACAGACATAAAACCAAACAACATAATCCGATAATCCACACACTTGTAAATAAAAACTACAAGTTTTGTTGCCTCAAACTTTCAAGTAGGATAAATAACACCATCTTGGGTCCCAAGGGCCCCAAAATATCTTTTATTATTTATTGAATAGTAATGGAATTTGCCGGGAAATATGGGACGGTATAGGTAATCTGTTGGTTATACTATCCAGAATTTCTGGTCCTGGATATTTTATACCCTTGAGCTTGTACCATAACTATAAAAGGCCATGGAAAAATGTCGGTACGATTTTATTGGTCCAAAATATCCTTTTGCCCCCTCTCTAAGTTCTGGTTTATTTATATTACATACAGAACCTATAAAAAGTCATCTACCTCCCAAAGATTATTCGATGCAGGGGAGTTTATGTTAGGTTATAGCATGGTTATAGGTATAAACTATACCATGAGTTTATTCAATTCTTCCATGAATTTGCCATAGAGGCATAGAAGACAAACACTTGCTAAGATACCCGGCGTTGCCCTCATGGTGTTTGAAGGGACTGGAAAGTGTCTCTAGTCTATCATAAGTTCATAAGATATGTTCCATCCATAAGTTTGTCACTGGTAACTTAGAAACTGGAGCTTGTCATGAAGTGAATGAGGTAGGTCATAGATTCAGGGTAAAGCGAAGACGCTTGGTGAGGCGCTGCTGTTAAGGCTTAGTAATGGAGACTAAATAGGACCTAGATGGAAGTCCTGCAAAATTAATTAACCACCGAGTGTAGGACTTCAATTCTCGCCTGTCGTTCTTGAATTAGCTCGAGCTGTACGTCACTCAGTCGCCTTACGAAGTATAGGAAGTGTCATACTTATGGAAAATATCTTATAGACTTATATCTTATGGTGTTGCTGGGAAATTAACGAATTGTGACTGTAGATGATAAAGAACCAACCCAACAACTTCCTAAAACAATATAAGATACTCTCATATCATTTCCTGGTAGACAAAAATTGTCATTCCAAAGTTTGCCGGAAATGTTTCTAATTAAAAATTTGTAGCTCGACTGAGTTAGACCCGTTTCATTAGGTTCAAAAAAAAAATACACGTGATTATTCTCGATAACATTGCAACGATTCTTTGGAATACGTATTATACCTTCCCAATTGCCAATCCCAAGTTCTTTACGAGGTTTACCCTAAATAACTTTTTACCCCTGGTTCTAACTAATCTTCAACCCCGGGAAAGTTACATACAACTGTTTATAGTATTTAAGTTGTTTGTAAGACAAAAAGCGCGCTAGAAAAAAGCCCCATTTCTATGAAAATTTACTTATCTTCCAAGAGACTCAAGATTCAGTTAGGTTTTTTTCTAGGAAAACATACAACAACACGCGCTGAGTGTGTTTTCGCGAAAGAGCGGGAAACGAAAGACAGATGCGGAATGGTCCGCTTGACAACGACCAAAAATAAACCATCTCTTTACCGCGCATGCGCCCGTTAAAGCTATCCATCCGCGGGGATGGGGTGGATATATATCGCTTTTATTAATAAAATCGTCCCTTCTCTCGAAAAAAACTTCAAGATTGTTTATATTTGACGAAAATGGGGGGTCTCTTTAGTTAATCCGCGGGTTTCCAAGGCGAAAAAAGTCACCAACGTGACGCGTGGATGATTTCTCAAAAGCCCTAGAGCCTTTATTGCCCCTACATGTTCGCCTTCTCTCCTAAGCAAGGCGGAGAAAGCATGGATGAAGAATACAAGATATACTGAAGAGGCAAAACTATACTAACAAATTTTGAGCCACGTTTTTCGGTCGATAGACTAGTCCATAATTTCTTACAGAGAAACTAAAAACTCATTGGGGATTTTATAAGGGATTAGGATTAAGGGTTACCGTGAAAGGTGGCGCGTCGAGGGGCTACTCACAACAAAAATTAATTTGCGATTTTAAAAGGGATTGGCATTAGGGGTTACAGCCTTACAGGTACCGTTAAAGGTAGCGCGTCGAGGGGCTACTCACTAAAAACTCATTGCCGATGTTTAAAGGGATTGGGATTAAGGGCTTTATATGGGTTATGGGTAACCATTTTAGTACCGTTACAGGTAGCGCGTCTAGGAGCTACTCACTAAAGCGGGAGCTTTACAAATTATGGAGCTCATTTGTTTCCTGACAAACCTAACATTATGCTCAAATATTAGATGAACAGAAAATTCCGCTGAAAGCCTAATATTTTTGGGTCATCAGAGAGCAGAAACTAGATTATATCACTAAATACATGTCCAGATCAACTCCCAGACTCAAGAAGACCCAATTTCCTACCTAGAAATAGCGTTCCTTCCAAACGAGATTTGGGACAAAACCTATTGAGTAACGGTGCAACATCTCCTGTGTGCCAAGTTTACATCATCCTTGGTAAAAACGCAACTTTAGGCGGTAAATTGGGCAACCGGCGGAGGGTTACATTTGTATTAACGTAACACAGAGAGGGAAAAAGCACGGCACTATAGGTTTTGGACGGTTTCACGTGCTCGCCTCGTGAGAGAGTGGTGCTATCCTAGTGTTCTGATTCGCTTGTGAGAGTCGGAAACGCCGAAGCTGCTGCCTTCATTAAGTTCATTCCGAGGCCATCGACGTTTCTTGCCAAGCCAGCCAGCGCAATACCAGTCCGCCGTGTACTGCTTTAACTACACTTTCCCGCGGTGCTCGAGGTGACGCGAGACGGGTGTTTCCAGCTGATAAAAAAGTTATCTGCACGCCGATAACTATTCATATTTTTTTGAAAATAATCGGGTTTAACTATTAACTAATTACCTTTCGGATTTAGTTACGTTTTAAATGGTGCGAAAGTCAAAGTTATTACTATTTGAAAAGAATTACATCCTAATGGCCAGGGATAAGGAGGCTTCCGCGAGTTTAACGAGACATTCGATACCACCATTTCTATAATATTTGTGGAAAATTGTGTATGTTTGTTTGTTTACCCTATTATTTATTATTCCCGGGAATGTTTTGCGTAACCCCCATCGTTTAAAAATTTGCGCGGACCATTTTTCTACGCCGCTTTTCGTCTCGAACCTTATAAGGGACTCGCCTGTAAAGTGATACTTACGGTAAGAATTCCTTCCTTTTTATACTGTTTTCGCGCCTTTATCTTATCGGAAAATGAGTGTGCAAACTCTTTGAGATATGTTTGCGTCATAAATTAGTATTTTCAAGGTGTTTTAATTGCGTATTGGGTGTTTTCTAAGAGAGAAAGGGTTAAAATAGACCAAGAAAAAACAGGGTACGAGAGAAAATAGTCCAAATTCGCGTGGATACAGAGTAATAGACGTTATTATCAAATTTGGCCTATTTTTAAGTGTCTGTCCAAGAAGAAACCTTTCATGGGGTTTTTCTAAAGATGATTTTGTGATTAAATTAAAGATTTAAATGTTGAATAGACCAGAAATTGCTATAAAGGGAAAAATAGTCTTAATGGTTATGGAGAAGTAGACGTAATTTTCGATTTGGCCTATTTTCGAGACTTGCCAAAGGATAAACCTTTTGATAAGTTATTTCTGTGGACGATTTCACGGTTTTATACAAGAGGGAATAGGTCAAAAACCGGCGGAGAGAGAAAATATAGGCCTATTTCCTATGGATACAGAGAAGTAGACGTAATTTCCGGTTTGGCCTATTTTTTAAGAGTTTGTGTAAAACGAAACGTTTCACAAGTTACCTCTCTGGAGAATTTCATAGTGTTTATGAAATTTTAACGGAAAAGTAGGCCATAAAGCGGTGAAGAGATAAAAATAGGCGAAATTTTCACCTACTTTTCCAGAGATACAGTTATTATGCCAAATACCGAACGAGAAAGGCATTAATAGGCCAAACCTTATGGGATTATATTATATCACAAGTTTATAAGATATTTTCCGTAAGTTTGTCACTGGTTACAAACTAGAGCTTGACATGAAGTGACGTAGGTCATAGATTATCGCAAAGCGATGCCTGGTGAGGCAAAATTAACCACCGAGTGTAGGCTGCAATGTTCTCGAACTAGCTCGAGCTGTAAGTCTCTAGCATTACAAAGTATAGGTAGTGTCATACTTATGGAACCATGGAACATATCTTATAAACAAGAAGTGATATCTAGTTTACTAGGGAGAAGGTATAAGATGCCTTAGTATTGACGAGCCATAGTCCCAGTCCCCTTTTCAAAATACAAGAGGGGGACGTAAAAGGAGGCCGGGCTGTTTCGCAGCCTCTCCTCATGTGGAGGCGAATTTATACCTTCTCCCTAATAAACTAGATATCACCTCTTGTTATAAACTTACAATCATATCAAATTGGCCTTAAGGAGAAATATGTTATTTCTAAGAAGTAAATTCTTTGACTCTGACCTGATCTTGAAAAAATAAAAAAATAAATTGAAAATTTTATCGTTTATCGAAGCTTCTCAATTCGTTTGTTTACTTGTATGAAGCCAATTGGGGGGAGGGGGGGGGAAGGGGAACTCCTGATTGAAAATAAAACAAATTCCGTACCTTTGAATATATTGGCTCAGACCCAGAGGACAAACTATAAATAATAAGATAAAGTTTGGAACAACTACGCTGTAGGCCAGGCCCTTTTTTTTCAAATTGAAAAAATATTGCAAAGGGATGCAAAAAATTGTCGACTTACTTCGGTGCCAAATAGATCAAATATAAAAGCAAAACAATACTAAATAAACACCCACCCACCACTTTTCTATAACTGTAACTTTAAATCGCTCGTTTAGAAAAAATAAATCTGGGAATTTACCCTTTTCGTCTTCTCTGTTGTTCAAAAAATATACGTGTTAGCATAAGTTGATGTTCCATAAGTTTGTAAATTCTGGTAACTTAGAAACTGGAGCTTGTAATTTTGAAGTGAGTGAGTGAGGTAGGTCATAGATTCGGGGTAAAGCGAAGACGCCTGGTTTTGGCGCTGCTGTCAAATTCGGGCTTAGTAATGCAGACTAAATAGGACCTAGATGGAAGTCCTGCAAAATTAATTAACCACCGAGTGTAGGACTTCAATTTTCGCTTCTGTCGTTCTCGAACTATAGCTCGAGCTTAAGTCTCTCAGTAGCATTACGATGTATAGGAAGTGTCATACTTAAAGAACATCAAGAAGTTACATCTAGTTTACTAGGGAGAAGGTATAAATTCGCCTCATTTATAATCCAGCTTAATCTCCAGTCCAAACGTACGTAGGTCCGCCGCCTCTAAATTACAACCAGCATCTCATTGGTTCTTGAAAACTCACGTCAGCGCGACGCGAATGACGAAAATTACAATCATATTTTCCGACTGAGGAGAGGCGAAACAGCCCGGCCTCCTATATTGAAAGGGGGACTGGGACTATGGCGCGCGAATACTTAGGCATCTTATACCTTCTCCCTAATAAACTAGATATCACTTCTTGCTAGTACATCTTATAAACTTATGGTGTCAGGCAGATGAATCATGAATAATCACCAGGAAAGTTTGTAACAATTTCAAAGAATATTGAAAATTGTGAAATGAAATTCGCGTATTGCCTTTTGACCCCCCCCCCCCCGTTCAAAAAAAATTGCGCTTTGTGCAGAGCCAGATTTCACGATATTGCAAATATTGATATCAACCCTTTCTTTTTGGTTTTTCTTATTGCAGTAATTGTAGGCAATTCCAAAACATCTAGAAAAATCTATTTGAAAAGCCCTACATTCCAAAATCAAACAAAAACAACAAACATCAAAAAAAACCCAAAAAAGACGCGTGGAGATAAGAAACAAAGCACTTAAAACAAGGCCACCCACAAGAAGCCATATCAATATATATACACACATCATAGGCCTAAATTAAGAAGGATTGGTTTTTCCCATATCCACATCCATAAGCAGCGAATATCTCAATAGTCTTGTAGTGATAATCGAGAAAGAAACACACCCAATTGGATCATTTAAAAATGCTACCCAAAGAAAACTCAACGGTACCCGAAAGCCAATCAATGTTGGATCAACAGCAGAAGAAGGTTGAGAAAAAACCTAGCAAGTTCAGTTTAAAATGGCTGTTACGTCGCACGAGAGAAACGAAAACCCCAGCTGGACAATCGGAGAAGCCAAACAACATCGGAAAAGGAGTGAACATTATGCCAAAGTCAAAATCGTTAGACGTCAGCCTAACGTTAACAACGCGAAAAGAACATTATCAAACTCAACACTTGCCTTCCTCCGCCTCTATGAATGATAAGGATAAGATATGTAATTTAGGAGTGCCTTATCTTAAATTGCCCCGAAAAATATCCGCTTGTGCAGGCGGATTACCTGCAAAGTCAATCGCAACGGCCAGTCAGATGTTTAAAACATCCTACAGTTCGAACGACGTCCAAACACTGTTAACTCCCAATCACACGCCATCTCACAGGGTCTGCGAATCGTCCTCAATGGCCCGTTTGAAGAATCAAGAACCCGGTTCCTCGGGATGCTTCGCACCCATCCACAAACCGTCACCTTTGACTAAAAGTCGCGAGAAACTCAAGTCAAGTACGTCCGACTTGAACAACGGTGTCGTCATCAAGAGCCGTCAAGACTTGTATTTCCCGGAATTAGCCATGAAGGAGGACAAAGGGAACAAGGAAGTTAGAGTCGACCCATTGGGAACACCAGGGACATCGTTATCCAAGATTAATTTGATTCCCATGCCATATCCACCATCTATTTACAATTCGACCGCGAGTGGACTGAACGTTTTAGGTGGAAGCAATTTATTGTGTAGGCTGTGTTTAATGTTAGTGCCTACCAAGGAACTGTACACCTTTGAAGAATGTGGATGCGTCTTTTGCGTCATTGTAAGTAACCTAACACCACCACCAAGGAAGGCGTAAAAATTTACTATGAATGAATAACCATTGAGTAACATAGCCGTTTTATATTCTTTCTGTGGGGTTGGAAGGGGCACGTTGTAGTGTACGTCATGAGGTACTAGCCACGCTATTCGTTAAGAGTGTTATAGTTCCTCCCATTCAAGTCCTATAACCTTGATCACGGGAGGTAAGAAAGTTTTTACTAACAATGCTGGTAAAAGGAGTAAGGTTTTATTTACAACGCTTGAACGAAGTTTTTCGCTTTGACACACTGTAGGGTTAATATCAGGCTGGGAAATAGCACACTTCCTCTGGTCCAAAACCAGTTTATTAATTGCTTGGACTAGTTTTTTAATTGAAGAAGTGGGGGTTACTGGTCCTCGGGACCAGTTTATTAATTGCAAATCTATTGGAGAGCAAAGGCTGGGACCAGTCCGGAGACCAGTTAAATATTTCAGATACTAGGGGGGTCACTGGTCCAAAGGACTAGTTTAAAAAATATCCTTATTTCCCAGCCTGGTTAATATAGGTGGGTTGTAGTGTACGTCATAAGATACTAGCTACGCCATTCGTTAAAAGAGTATCATAGTCCCACCCCTTCAAACGGAGCCTCCGCTTCAAATCCCAAAGACTTGATCATGGGAGGTAGAAATAGTTTTTTGACAGTAAACATCGTTTCGAAAAATTTGTTTTCATATTCTCTCTGTGGGGTTCATATGGCCGTGTTGTAGTGTACGTAATGCGGTGATAGCCATGTCATTCGCTAGAATATTGTAGCCCCTCCCATTTTAATCATACAGTCTTGATCGCGCGTGAAAGCAATTGTTTTAAATTATTAACGTAGTTTCAAAAAAAAAAAAATTCATATTCTCTCGGTGGGGTAAAATGGGCGTGTTGTAGTGTACGTCATGCGGCGATAGCCATACCATTCGCTAGAATATTGTGGCCCCTCCCATTTTAATCATATAGTCTTGATCGCACGTTTTATTAACACCGTTTCGAAAAAATTTCATATTCTCTCAGTGGTGTTCATATGGGAGTGTTGCAGTGTACGTCATGCGGTGATACCTACGCCATTCGCTAGAATAATGTAGCCCCGCCCAATTTAACCATATAGTCGTGATCGCGCGCGAAAGAAATAGTTTTTACGCCTTCAAATAACCCAACCCAATCAAGTCCATCCATAAGTAAGGAACTATACTTAAAATCATTACAATTATATTAAACAGTGCATCAAGCAATATCTAACCATAAATATTCGTGAAGGAAACATAAATTTATCGTGTCCCGATGCGAAATGCGGCAAAAAAGGTCTTATAAATATGCGAGAGGTAATTATTAAAATCCCCTCTCAACTTCCTATAGAATTAGATTTAGATAAGGCCTCAAAGTTAAGCATCAAATCTTCCTTCAATTATTTCAGGTAGAGCAATTGGTTGAAAGGGAAATTTTCCATATGTACCAAAGATTTAAACTAAACAGAGGTAAGTAATTAACGAACAACAGGAAGAGTTAGTTCATTTCAAAATAGAGATTATCTTTAAGTGGCCTGTCTATTTTTGTATTTAATTTCTTGTTATCTCTTTCTTTGAAATTATTTAGAAGTGGAATTGGATCCAACACGTACCTGGTGTCCCGGTATCGACTGCGAGACAATTTGTTACGTCCGCCCATCTAGTGATAAACAATCGGGAGTTCTAGTTCATTGTCCTAACGTAAATATTTAAAAAAAAAATAAATTAATCAGTCGATCAATCAAAATTTGTCGCGTCTAATTTTAATTTATTCTTTCTTTTTTTCTCTTCCGTGATTAATTTAATTTTAGTGTCAATTTAAATTCTGTTCCTCGTGTAAAGATCATTGGCATTCGAATAAAACTTGCGAGCAAGTTCATAAAGAGAAACATGAGGAATTAACGTAAGTTTAAGTAGTTAAAGTTCAGGTAACGTAATTAACATTATACACCTTAATTAAAAGAACGGTTTTCTTTTTCTAAATAAATATAAAAGGATTATATTAATATAATTAATAAATGACAATCTTATTACAAATGATAATTAGTATATTTAATTAGTCTTAAAAGCAATCAAGGGCTACTGAGTGCGTATGCCGCCATTGGTTTAGTGGCGTCTGCTAGCCAGAACCCTACTTTACCCTTATATCTCTTAGCCTGTTAGAATTCAACCAATCCCGTGGGGGTAAGGCAGGGTTCTGGCTAGCAGACGCCGCCCGTCATTGGTTTAGTGGCGTCTGCTAGCCCGAAACCCTACCTTGCCCTTACCTCTCTTAGCCTGTGAGAATTCAACCAATCCCGTAGGGGTAACGTAGGGAGGGTTCTGGGTAGCAGACGCCGCCCGCCATTGGTTTAGTGGCGTCTGCTAGCCAGAACCCTATCTTACCCCATACCTCTCTTAGCCTGTTAGAATTCAACCAATCCCGTAGGGGTAAGGTTGGGTTCTGGCTAGCAGACGCCGCCCGCCATTGGTTTAGTGGCGTCTGCTAGCCAGCCCCCTACCTTACCCTTACCCCTCTTAGCTTGTGAGAATTCAACCAATTCCGTAGGCGTATGAGGTTCTGGCTAGCAGACGCCGCCCGCCATTGGTTTAGTGGCGTCTGCTAACCCGAACCCTATCTTAGCCTGTGAGAATTCAACCAATTCTGTAGGCGTATGAGGTTCTGGCTAGCAGACGCCCCTAACCAATGGCGGCATGCGCAGTAGTCCTTGATTGTTTTTAAGACTAATTAAAAGTACTAATTACTTTGTAATAAGATTGCCATTTAATTTCTTTTATATTTAGAAAAAGGAAGCCATTCTTTTAATTAAGATATAATGTTAATTATGTTACCTTAAATTTTAATTAAATTTAATTAATTTTCCACTGAAGGTAACCAGTTATTTTGCAGTTAAAATCATCATATTTGTTTCTTTGTTTACTCTGAATTTCAGATTTCTCGTTGAACAAGATGACGATCCAAGGATTAAACGTTGTCCCAACCCAAACTGTCGCGTTCCAATTGAAAGAGACGAAGGTTGCGCTCAAATGATGTGCAAACAATGCAAACACGTTTTCTGCTGGTATTGCCTAACTTCGCTAGATGTAAGTTTGATTCTTCCCCCACCCCCTACCTAATCTTAAAACCTGGTTTATTTTTTTGAAGTTTAAAGTTTTAAACTAATCCGGGTTTCAATATTCTCTTTTTCTTGTCTTTAATAGGACGACTTCCTATTGCGCCATTACGATAAAGGTCCTTGCAAAAATAAACTAGGACATTCAAGGGCGTCAGTTGTCTGGCACAGAACCCAGGTAATAAATAGAAATTTAGTAGCTACTTCTTTCTTCTTCTTGACACTTAAACTTACATATCCATCCGCAAGCTAAGTGGTTGAGGACAGTTATAGTCGTTTTAGGGTGGTTATTTTTCTTGACACCATTGTGACCTAAGGTATTTAGCTTAACATCCAGGAGGATTTGGGTTGTCACACCCTCAAGGCTTTAGTTTTTATACTATATCTTATCTTATGATGTTTCGAAGCTTATGATAAGAGAGAGAGAAACTAGAATTTTATACGGAAAAGGTTTTTGGTTTTTATCTACGTGTGTAGTTATGTTACATCAACGTAGGTTATGGCGTGGATGTTTGTTTGTTGGTTGGTTGGTTTGTGGGTATGTATGTAGTCTGGGAACACGAAAAAAGATTGGTTGACGAAGTGTTATCTTATGATGTTACGAAGCTTATGATAAAAGAGAGAAACTAGAATTTTATACGGAAAAGGTTTTTGGTTTTTATCTACGTGTGTAGTTATGTTATCCCCAACGTAGATTATAGCGTGGATGTTTGTTTGTTTGTTGGTTGGTTTGTGGGTATGTATGTAGTCTGGGAACACGAAAAAAGATTGGTTGAGGAAGTGTTATCTTATGATGTTTCGATAAGAGAGAATTTTACGGAAAAGGTTTTTATCTACGTGTGTAGTTAGGTTACCTCAACGTAGATTATAGCGTGGATGTTTGTTTGTTGGTTGGTTGTGGGTATGTACGAAAAAAGATCGGTTAACGAAGTGGTATGGTTTTATCTAGGTGTGTAGTTATGTTACCTAAACGGAGATTATAACATATATGTTTGTTTGTGGGTATGTGTGTATGTAGGCTGGGAACACGAAAAGTGAGATCGGTTATATAGCGTGTTTGTTTGTTTGTGGGTGTATGTAGTCCGGGAACACGAAAAGCGAGATCGGTTGAGGAAGTGGTATGTTTTTATCTACGTGTGTAGTTATGTCACGTCAATTATTTTTCTCTCGCTCGCGTCTTGAGTTTACGATTTTCATTTCGCGAAACGAAACGAAACGACGCTAGCGAACACAATCAATCTTAGGTAGGCTTAAAGTTTAAACCAAGTTCACGCGTTTGCAACCAACTAGTTCCCGGAACAGGCTTAATTCCTATCAAAATTCCGGTTCGTAGAATCGATGCATTTGTAGCAATATTGCCAGGCTATTTTATATTCAATCTGATACTTCATCAGATCAGAATATCTACGATGTTGCAAATTCTATGGGAGCGGTGTAGCTCACTTAGATAAGACTTCATACTACCTCTAATTTACATTGGGTGCAATGCGCAACGATACGCGAGCTAAAATTCGTCATAAATAATGACTAGTTAAGTAAAATCTTAACTTTTTGTTTTAGGTTGTTGGAATATTCGCCGGGTTTGGTTTTCTATTACTGGTTGCCTCACCTTTACTACTCTTAGCGGCTCCGTGTTTGTTATGTTGCCGTTGCAAACAGTGTACCAAATTCTTTGACGAAGAACCAAGTACGGTTTAATTAAAGGACAATTTAGAAACACAACAATTGTTAAATAAAAATTATTTAAGGACTTCGGGGCAAAATAGAACTGAGAGACGTGTAATATAAAGAAAGAAAGACAGACAAACTGTTAACGGTCACTTATTTTTCATAGCAAACAAAACTATCTATATAAAAAGTATTTAAAAAACGTTGGTGCTTTGTTAATATTAATTAGATTTAACTACAATAGTTATTAAATTAACTTCGTCTTTTAAAAATCACAAAAGATGATCGAACTATTTATGACGGAACCAAATTAGCTTTAATAGACTTAATAATCTCAAGAAAAGGAAGTTACTAACTAAACCCAAAAAGCTTAACATTAACTTAGCGATAAACCCATTTTCGCTAACTAGTTTTAAATTAAATTAAATTAAATTAAATTCAATTTTAGCATTTTACGTATTGAATTTTAAAAAAATTAAACTGATGATGAAATTGCCAGCCAGCGGTAACAATACAAAGAGGCGTAGAAAAAATGGGTGCTAATGCAATTTCGTGCCGCGCACAAACTTACTAAAAATATCTCCCTCCCCTCGTTAAGTAATTAATTAATTAATCATTTTTAATTTATTTTAAACAAAATCTTTCGTCCCGGACCCAATTTGAAAAAAATTGTACCAAAGGCATTGGCTTATGGGTAAAAATTATTTAAAATACGTCACAGGCAGCACGTGACGCCAAGATACAAAGACTCCTCAAAGACGATATAGTCCTTGCTTTTCGCGAGATTGCTGCACCAATTCGGAAGACTTCCGGTGCAGGGTTCATACAACTTTTGGAAAACAAATTTCCCTGAAATTTCCAGGTTTTTTCCCCATATACTTCCCTGAAATTTCCAGGTTTTTCCCCATATACTTCCCTGAAATTTCCAGGTTTTTCCCCATATACTTCCCTGAAATTTCCAGGTTTTTCCCCATATACTTCCCTGAATTTTCCAGGTTTTTCCCCATATACTTCCCTGAATTTTCCAGGTTTTCCCCCATATACTTCCCTGAATTTTCCAGGTTTTTCCCCATATACTTCCCTGAATTTTCCTCTGTTTGACGCAAATTTCCCTGAATTTTACTAAAAATTCAAAATTTCCCTAAATTTTCCCTGAGGTTTTTGTCAACTATTTATTTCCCTGAGTTTTCCAGGTTTGTATGAACCCTGCTGAAGTGGTACATTTCAAAATAGTCTGCTACCACGAACTTTCTTGTGACCCTCCAATCTCTTACCTCTGTTTGGCGACAATATTGGAAGTCGTAGTATTCTATAAAATGAACTACGCTTCTTTAAACCACGCCTCTCCTTGGTCACGTGCCTCTGACGTATTGTATTTCAAATAATTTTTACCCACTCGCAGATGCCTACTTTAAAGTCCCTTTTTTAATGTTTGTTTGTTTACAAAGTTAGAGAAAAACTTGTGATATAAATATTAATTTTGGTCGAATGAGTGCAATTTCTTTTCATCCTATCTTCCGCCCACTCACGTTATCGATTGTACTTATTTAATTTAATAGAGAAGTCAACGCCAATTTTAAACTCGGTGGTAATTTTGTGTTTATTTGTTTGTTTGTTTATTTCTCATCCTATAATGTACTTTTAATTAATTTTTAAAAATGAGCAATATTAAAACAAAGAGAAGAGAAAATAAAAATATAATTATACTATAACAAAAACGACTCAGACACACTTTTTTTTCTCTGCTGCCTTACCGCAGAAAAATGTTTATTTATTAACTAACACATGTAACAAACCAACAAACCGTAGTAATGTGTTTGAACCGGTTGGTTGATTTACACTTTGCAATATGCAAATGTTTATCAAACAAATTTTAAATAAATTTAAGTGTAGGAGAAATGACGGGAAAACAGATAAAACCGAAGGAATATTATATGAAATCTTGTGAAATAGGCTTAAGTGTTATTTACATTATTAATATTTTATGTTTGATTTTAACTTAAAAATCAGCGTCTAAAGTAAAGACTAAATCCTCACGTTCTTGCATCACCCCGTATTTTTGGTATTCGCCCACCCGTTTCTCGAAGAAGTTGGTCTTACCTTCCAAGGATATGTGTTCCATAAAATCAAATGGGTTTTCGGAGTTGTAGATCTGAAATAATTATGGTTTGTTTTACATTAATTTTACTAATTAGTAATTACAGAGTTTTCGATTAAAACTAGCCTATTTCGGGCCTAGGTGCATGAAAAAAAAATTGGGCTATTTTAGACCAAGGCTTAACGCGGAACAAGTTTTACTAATATTTCCCCATTCTCAATCTCGAAAAACACGGTAATATATATTTATTTTATAGTATTTACCTGTATTCAACAGTTTAATTATAATATATTAACTAATATTATGAATAAATTACTCGGATGTAAACCGATAAGTTATTCCGACATGACCAAACACGTGTACAAAAACTCAAATTGGCTTCTCAATATTTCGGGCCTAGGCTTAGCATGGAAAACTTAGAAATTGAAAATAGGCCTATTTTAAACCAAGGCTTAGGGTGGCAAACGTTTTACTAATATTTCCCCATTCTCAATCCCGAAAAACAGGGTAATATATATTTATTTTATAGTATTTACCTGTATTCAACAGTTTAATTATAATATATTATCTAGTTGTTCACAATTTACTCTGATGTAAACCGATAAGTTATTCCGACATCTCAATATTTCGGGCCTAGGCTTACCATGCAAAACATCGAAATTGAAAATTGGCCTATTTTAAGCCAAGGCTTAAGGTGGAAAACGTTTTACTAATATTTCCCCATTCTCAATCTCGAAAAAACGGTGATATATATATTTATTTTATAGTATTTACCTGTATTCAACAGTTTAATTATAATATATTAACTAATTATTCACAATTTACTCTGATGTAAACCGATAAACAATTCCGACATGTGAAAACGCGTATACAAAAACTCGAATTTCCATTTCAATATTTTACCGGTATGTGAAACAGTGAAAGTGATGCCAGAAAATTTTAGTTTTCCAGGAAAATAGATTCTCAAAATAGCCCAAACCAGCCAAAACAAAAGTTTCCAGCCCAACAACACTAACCCCGTAGGGCCGTAACCCGCCAAATGCACTCCAACTATAGCCCACTTGGCAATTTTTCAGCTAAAACTGTCATCCCTGACACACTTATGTTCAGCCCCGCTTAAAACCGAAAAACGTAAATTCGTCTGCTTAAACGTCCGTTAATGACAAGGCTTAACAAAATAATAAAAACAAATAATTACCTTTGGACATTTCAATTCCACGAGTAATCGATCGGCAACGAATTCAATGTATTGTTTCATAAGCTCGCAATTCATTCCAATCAAAGCCACAGGAAGAGCATCGGTTAAAAATTCCTGTTCAATAGTTACAGCTTCTCTGATAATTTCAATGACTCTTTCTTCGGATGGTTTATGAACAAGATGACTAAACATCAAACAAGCAAAATCACAATGCAAACCCTGTTGTTGTTTTAATTAAAATATAAATCAATTAAGAATCATTAGGCTTATTTTCCTGTAAAAATTAAATTAACTCATTAATTAATTAACTGACCTCATCTCTGCTAATGAGTTCGTTACTAAAAGTTAAACCAGGCATCAATCCTCTTTTCTTAAGCCAAAAAATAGCGGCAAAAGATCCTGAGAAGAAAATTCCTTCCACAGCAGCAAAAGCAATGATTCTTTCTCCAAAACCAGCGTTTTTATCTCCAATCCAGTTTAGGGCCCAATCAGCCTTCTTTTTAACACAAGGAAGGGTTTCAACTGCGTTGAATAACCTATCACTGTTTAGGGAATTAATTGAATTAATTTATTTAATTAGACTTTCGTTTTTTTGGGGGGGGGGGGGTTAATTATCGTAATTAAAACTAACCGTTCAACTGGATCCTTGATATAAGTATCAATAAGTAAACTATACATCTCGGAATGGACATTTTCAATGGCTATTTGAAATCCATAGAAAAATCTCGCTTCCGTAACTTGAACTTCTTGACTGAATCTTTCAACCTTTGTAGAGAATAAGCATGTTAATTTTTTAGGCTTACACAGATGAAACCTAGGCTTAAAACTTACTAGATTTTCGTTTACAATTCCATCACTAGCGGCAAAAAATGCTAAAACATGAGAGATAAAGTGTTTCTCTTGAGGTTTCAATTGTTGCCACCCCGTGAAGTCTTTTGTTAAATCAACTTCTTCCACAGTCCAGAATGATGCCTCGGCTTTTTTATACATTTGCCAAATATCAGGATATTGAATAGGAAAGATGACAAATCTCCTTGGATTTTCTCTTAAAAGTGGTTCATCTTCGATTGAGTGGGTAACCTTAGGTTCTTCTTGCTCAGTAGCCGAAACTACAGCTTTTATTGTTGGTTTACCAACAATTTGTTTCTCTCCATCGTTCTAATTAAATAGAATTAAACCCCGCATTAATTAACCCCTAAGTTATTATTCAAAAATTACGAAATTAATACCATCCCAATCTCAAATTTACGTCTAAAAGATCAACTAATATTTACCTCTTTGTTAGCATCTTTTTGGTTTGTTATTTCGTTTAAAACGCGTGGTGTTGATGCTCCATTTACTAATACACTCATTATGAAGTTAAATTAATTTATAAATCAGAAGTAAAACTTTAAACAAAGGATAATGTGGTTGACTTGCAGCATGCACCCTTCCCGTACCAAGGAAACTACAAAAGTGATGAGAAATATTGCGCCAAAACCAACGGTAGACTCGCGAAAAAGGCGCCAAAATAATATCAACCAATCACAGCTCACGGAACATGCGCAAAAAGCCTTTTCTGCGGATATGCCGCCAAAAATTTGCATCACGCGGCGCAGAACCGCATGATAGCACACGTTTCGGCCCAAACCCGTCTAGGTATTCGAGTCAGGATGAAGTTTCAGTGCGGACAAACTAACACAATGTATTATTTTCCGTATTCTGAAGGCTAGAGATGATAAGACGGAGTCTAGAGTTGTACGTTTTGCAATTTCGTACTGATTTTGACGTTCGTAACGTTTCGAGGGAGGGTGATTCGTTCCCCCTGATAGGATGGTAACTTGGTAATAAGTAAAAGTAACACTAACACAGCTGACAAAATAAAGCCTAGAGTCCAGAGTCCTACCGTTCCTACGCAATGCGCAATTAAAGTGGGGAAAAGGCTAGGGAGTAAAATCATGTCTTCGATTATGAGTGACGGAAATAAAATATTTTGTAGACTTATTGGACATTTGCAGTTATAGTAAACAGTCTAAACACATTCATGTGTCAATAGACCATATTAGACTTAGCTTTTTGACCCCTGTTGTAAAAATTTGGTAACAATAGAGTGCTCTTTGTATGCTCCCATGCCAAGACACTGATAATGTGGATTACCAACCCTATACCCACTTTTACCGCCCAAATGGTTTAATATTCAATTCAAATAATTCAACCACATCATCCCCCAACAAAGAACTCTTGTAGGTCTAAAATTAAAATGAAAAGTAAGCCTACAATTAAAGTAAAAAGTAGGCCTACAATTAAAATGAAAATTAGGCCTAAAATTAAAATGAAAAGTAGACCTAAAATTAAATTAAAAAGGCCTAAAATTAAATTAAAAAGTAGGCCTAAAATTAAATTAAAAAGTAGGCTTAAAATTAAATTAAAAAGTAGGCTTAAAATTAAATTAAAAAGTAGGCTTAAAATTAAATTAAAAAGTAGGCCTAAAATTAAAGTAAAAAGTAGGCCTAAAATTAAAGTAAAAAGTAGGCCATAAATTAAAATAAAAAGAACATTTCTGGTACAGCATTTATTTCGGTTGTTTTTTTTAATATTAAACAAGAACTCTGATCTTAACATAGCGTTTCTCTGAATTCAAAGATAACTTCCTTTCCAGTCAGTTTCTTGTAAACACCGGCAAATGTATCCGTCTAAAAGAAAATAATAAACACCAAATATAAATCAAATTTTACATTCCAATAAAAACGAAAAACAGAATAAGCATTTTTAGGCCTCAATTATTAATAAAATCAGAATCATACTTCCTCAGTCATTTTTTATCAGTGTTGGATTGAATATTCATCATTTTAAAGAGGTCTTTTGTGTTACCCAGTGATATTTAAGCCTAACATTGTAAGCCTAACATTAATATAGGCTTAAAAGTTATAAATAAACATACTACCTTGTGTTCGATCGTGGTTTGTTGGGCTCTATCAAGATGAACTTTAATCAATCTAGTTCCATCCAACCTGATTCGGATACGTTTGCCGATGATTTCAGCTGGAAATACTAAATCCTCGAGGATAGCATCATGAACGGCGGTTAAGGTTCGGCTTCTGGGTCGCTTTTGCTTGCTCTTAGACTTCATTTTCCTTGTTGGTTTAGGTAGAATTCTTCTGTGAGCGATGAAGACAACGTGCTTACCGCTAAATTTCTTTTCTAATTCCCTAACGAGCCTCGTTTGAACCTTCTGGAAACTCTTAAGCTGAGGCTTCGGTACGGAGATAATGATAGCCTGTAATATGAATAATAAAGTTTAATTTAGTTTTAAATAAACATTAATATATTTCTACAATAAGTGTTAAACAATGATTGATTGATTGATTGCCTACCTTTTTGCCATTAACGTCAATCTCCTTGGCCGCTCTAATATGAAGTTCCCTAAGCTGTTGCTTCAAGTCAGAGTTCATCTCAAGCTCCAAAAGAGCCTATTTAACCGAATTTGTTACGTAATGATTTAAATTAAAATATTTAAACTCCTTACCTGAGAAATGTTAGCTTCGAATTCATCAGGTTTGTCGCCTTGCGGCTTTTGAATCTTCGCATTTGAAGTGTACATCTGTTAAACAAACAATTACAAGAAGGGAACATTACATTACTATCTATCACTGTTGGTTTGGTGTGAATCATGCATTTTTAAATACATTTAGGCCTAATTAATTAAACGCGAAGCAATAAGGGCAAAACTAACCGTTTTAAATATTAATATAATCTAAAATTAATATTAGAAAAAGCCTGAGGAAGAAACACGGCGAATTTCTCACGTGGATCGCGATCGCGGAATTTCCCTTACTTAAGCCTAATGGAGAATCGTCTATGGGCTATGGACGCGTGTAAGATCAATTTTGAATCGAATGAAATCGACAAATTTTATGATTAAAACTTATTATTTTACGATAAATATCGTTAATAAGAAGCTGTAGAATAAGTATTTAATAGTATTTATTAAAATTTAATTACCTTTCCGACGATTATGTAGAAAATTAGAGACACATACCCTACACAATAAGAGCGGAACCTCTGGGAAAGAATTTAGCAGACAGCGCCGTCTTGCGGACGTGACCTTCTCTGGCTCCTCCCTCCTGACGTCATCGTGACCCTAGACCCAGGGCCGGAAATAAGAAATATTTGTTATAGGACATTGTCCACTGAAGTGTGCAAAAATGGTGTCGCATCTCCATAGTCAAACTATCAAAACTTGGGAAAATTTATTGGTCAAACTGTCCAGCGACGCCCTTAGTTTTAGAAAAATTTATGGGACATTTAAAATTTTATTGGACAATGTCCAGTGTCCTGTGCTTATTTCCGGCCCTGCTTAGACCCCGTGATCGGCGTTTTGTTTTCTGCGCACAAAATTCAAAGCAACAAATTAAATGTGCTTTTAATTGATGAAAGTAAGATTTCCGGCGTTTTTAATTATTTCCCCTAATTATTAAAGATGCGAATTACCGTAGGCACTTCATATTTCAATATCTAAATTACCTGAAGCTGCTAGTTTATGGTTTGCATTGAAAAATACGGGAATGAGTGCATTTTATGCAGTAAGACGAGGCCGAAAACCTGGGATTTATTCAACATGGTACGTGATTAAATTTATTTATTGAACAAAACTAATTAAGTTAGTTAATTAAGGGATGAATGTAAAAAACAAATAAACGGATTCCCAGGACCAATATATAAAAAATTCCCAAATAAATTAGAGGCTTTAAAATTTGTTCACCTGGAGGAAAAATCTGGTAGTTCATATGAACTCGATCCTTCTCTAAATAACGCGTTATCTTCGGACTTTCGTGACCTACCCCGCCCCGAGACATATATTAAATTGGGAGGTTCTATACATGATAAGAATAAAAAATCACCAAATTTGAATGTTGATTCAATTTCAAACCACCATTGGTAATCTTTAAGAATTAAAATTAAGAACACAGTTAGGCCTAATTAATGATCATAAAATTTACCTCAGTAATTGCACAACGGAAATACAGACATTAAAGTCTGAAATAACTCAATTAAAAGCAACTGTAGAAAGTTTGCAAACACAGATTAATGAAGCTGGTTCTTCAAATCGCAGAAGTATAATTAAAAACTAAATATAATAATTAAAAGTTCAGATAACATAACATAATAGCTTAAAAGAACAGTATTTTTCTAAATATAAAAGGAAATTAATATGAAAAAACAAATAAATGATCTCTTAATTACAATATGATATTTAGTACATTTAACTAGTCTTAAAAATAATCAAGGACTACTGAGCCATCCGCCATTAGTTTAGAGGCGTCTGCTAAATCGAACCCCTTACACTTACAGGATTGGTTGAATTCTCACAGTCTGAGAGAGTAGGTTCTGGCTAGCAGACGCAACTAAACCAATGGCGGATGGCGAGGCAGTAGTCCTTGATTATTTTTAAGACTAATTAAATGTACTAATTATCATATTCTAATAAGAGATGATTTATTATTTCTTTTTAATATTAGTACATTTCATTAGTCTTAAAAATAATCAAGGACTACTGCGCCAACCACCATTGGTTTAGTGGCGTCTGCTAATCGAACCGCTTACGCACGTGATCGAGTTGGCTATGCTCTCACCCAGTGAGAATTCAACCAATCCCGTTTGGGCTAAGTGATGACGAAATTAAACAAAATGGCGGCGCAGTAGTCCTTGATTATTTTCAAGACTTATTAAATGTACTAATTATCATATTGTAATAAGATCGTCATTTATTATTTCTTTTTAATATTTAACTCCTTTTATATTTAGAAAAAGAAAAGTGTTCTTTTAAGGTATAATGTTATGTTACCTGAACTTTTCCTTTAAATTAAACTAAAATCCTACAAATAAAATAAACCTAATTGCTTTGGGTACAGAATCTGAAGACGAAATAGGAAATGATAATAAAAAATTTAAATTTAACGATGGGGAAGATACAAGTATAATTTATGTTTATACTGACGGAGCTTGTACCAATAACGGAAAACAAGGCGCCAGAGCTGGTTTAGGAGTTTACTTTGGTGACGATCATGAATTGTAATATCTAATTTTAAATTTGGCATTACTGATAACACTCTAGTTTTATTAATTTTAATTTGTACTCAGAAATTTAAGTGAAAGAATTGGAGGAAAACAAACAAATAATCGTGCAGAAATTCACGTTTGTTCTTAATTAGATTTACTAATTATAAAGAGGGGTTAATTAATTTAATTAATATTTAAATTACAGGCAGCTATAAGAGCTTTGCAGCAAATTAAAAAAATGCCCGTAGTTCCGAAAAAAGTTGTTCTTTACACAGATAGTGATTTCTTAATTAAAAGTAATTTTAATTAATTAATTTTTAAAAAAGGGTTTAAAATTTAAATTAAATTAATCTATTTCGTAATTTGTAACTTTAGGTATAACATCATGGATTAAAAACTGGAGGAAAAACGGTTGGAAAGTTCGATCAGGAGAAGAGGTTAAAAATAAAGAGGATTTCCTAGAATTAGACGAAGTTATGCAAGGATTAAATATTGAATGGGTTCACGTTAAAGGGCATTCTGGTATAAAGGGGAATGAAGCCGCTGATACTCTCGCTGTTCAAGCATTAGGCCAACCTAGTATAGAAACTATTGAATAAAACTGTTTATATTATATTATATTATATGATATATAATATAATGTGATTCGAATCTTGGACTATACCGTCAAAATTGAAAAAATGGTTGTAAAAATTATGGAAAAATGAAATAAATCATGGATTGCATTAAAAATGGAGACTTATTTAAAAAATGGTTGTAAAAATTATGGAAAAATGAAATAAATCATGGATTGCATTAAAAATGGAGACTTATTTAATATTTATGAATTGCTTATAATAAAATATTTGAAATATTCCTATTTTGTAAAATAAAATATATTTGAATATTGGTTTGTTTTACTTTGTTTAGATGAGAAAAATCTTTCACTCACCATTTATATATTAAAACTTATTTCGTTGTTGGCATCTTTTAGTAATTACTAATTAGTTAATTGCCCTTCAATTCGTTTATCAAGGTACAAAGTTCCAAACTTCTTTAAAGACTTCCTGATTAAAAGAAAAGTCGGAGAAAACCAGAGAAAAATAACTGATTATAGCTTAATTAAAAGAACAGACTTTTTCTAAATATAAAAGGAAATTAATATTAAAAATAATAAACGATCTCTTATTACAAATGATAATTAGCTTATTTAATTAGTCTTAAAAACAATCAAGGACTACTGCGCCATCCGCCATTGGTTTAGTGGCGTCTGCTAGCCAGAACCCTACCTTACCATTAACTAATACCTCTCACCTTGTGAGAATTCAACCAATCCCGTGGGGGTAAGAGGTTCAGGCTAGCAGACGCCACTAAATTAATGGCGGACAATATTTCTCTTTTTTAAGACTAATTAAATGCTAATTATTTCGCAATAAGAGATAATTATTTTAATTTTCTATACTCAATTCCTTTTATATTTAGATCTTACCTGAACTGAACTGAACTTCTCCTTTAAAAGAAAAATATGGTAAAATTACATTATTCATTTACAGTAAATAAATATATGTAAATGAAGTATTTTATTTGCTTTAAGTTTTAACTCAAACATTTAAACTTGACGGTACATAAATCAATCAAATCGAATTAAAATAAATTAATTTAATTGAATTGTGTAATTAAAAACTTTTGTTTTTGTTTTGTTCAAGGCAACTTTACATATTTTATTTCTTTTCTTTTCTTGTTAGGGGTGTAGCGTTTATTTATTTGAAGAACTTGTATTAAAGCTTTTTGGTATTTTTAATTAAATATTAAGGATTTAAAGTTTTAAACTTAAACTAAAGTCCTAATTCCTAAACCATCGTTAACCAGATTAATTAATTAGTTAAGGGATATCAAATTTCTTATTCTAACAGCCCTCTAAAACAAAGGCACGTAAACTTCAGACCAAATACAAAAAAAAAAAGCAAAAAAAAAAAAAGGTTTAATTCGTCAAATACAATTTAGGAAAAGGTTTAAAGTAAACTTAAAGGATTCAAAGACAACGACAAAATGAGTTGAAAACGTTTCTTCATTTCAACTCAACTCAACTCAACTCAACTTATTTGTTATTCAAAAAAATATCTACGAAATGACAAAATATTTAAATTCAAACTTTAAACTCAAAAAAACTAATTTAGAAGAAAAGTACGGAGGATTTTGGTTAATAATTAATATCATTTCGTAGGTTATGTAATTCTTAATATTTTATCTTTTATATTTCACAGTGTTATGCAATATATCGTTTTAAAATAGTTTTAGAAAGAAGTTTATCAGCAATCGAGGAAATTAGCGGCCATGAGTAATTCCAAAGCTATTTCGGGAGCTATGGGAAATTCTGGGATTTCTGTGGAACTGTTGGTGTAACGAACTTTGTAGGTAAAGTACTGACAAACCTTCTGTAGCACGTGAGATCTATTCTCGTTTGTTTGGTAATTAATAATTTATAAACTCGTTAATAGATTATTACTGGCTTAAGAAACAGATATCAAGGCATAGAACTTACGGGATCTCTCTAAAATTGACCTCATTCGTTTCATTTTCAGCAAATTGACCTACATTGATTTGTTTCAGTTTCATTAAAAGGGATATGACCTCAAATTGACCCCATAGTTTAAGGTATTGTCAGGTTCAGGCTTCGTTTTTGGGGTCAATGTGCCCTAATAGACAGTTTCATTGAAGAAGGGGATATGGCCTCAAATTGACCCCATAGTTTAAGGTATGGTCAAGTTTAGGCTTCTTTTAAGGGTAAGGGGACTCATTTTTGGGGTCAGTGTGCCTTAATGGTCAAGTTTAGGCTTCTTTTAAGGGTAAGGGGACTCATTTTTGGGGTCAGTGTGCCTTAATGGTCAAGTTTAGGCTTCTTTTAAGGGTAAGGGGACTCATTTTTGGGGTCAGTGTGCCTTAATGGTCAAGTTTAGGCTTCTTTTAAGGGTAAGGGGACTCATTTTTGGGGTCAGTGTGCCTTAATGGTCAAGTTTAGGCTTCTTTTAAGGGGAAGGGGACTCATTTTTGGGGTTAGTGTGCTCTAATAGATGTAATTTAACATACCTGGACCACTCAACATGGCTCTAATTGTTCCTGAAGTTAAGGCATGCTCTCTCTTGATAATAAACTCGTGTCCGTCAGAGGAGATAAGTTTGACGTACATAGCATCGGGTCCTTCGCATCCTCCGTATACCTTCTCTTCTTCGAGTCTTTCTTCTTTTGTGTCAGACATTGTGTCTTCGGAACCTGAACTAAACTAATTTAACGTTCGGAAGTTAAAACTTTTAATTCTAATACAAGTTTTGTATTGTTAAGCGAGCAATTAAAGGCCTGATTTAACTACTAATTAGGAGTTACTGCTTCCAAATTCAATATTATCGATTAGAGAAACTTAATTTAAGTAAAAAAACCCATTCAACTTGACACAATAACCTTTGTCCTAAGCCTACTTTAAGGTGAACAATGGATTTTCCCACTTAAGCCTTGGTCCAATGACTCAAACATTGAAGTAAATAGTCAAATTACATAAGTAATCCCTAAATTTACTAATTATATTTGAAAATAAATACTAATTAAACTTACGGTTGTATTAAATAGCCCTTATTTTATCAGAATATAAGAAAAAATGTGCTTACCAATTCAGAATAAACTTCCTAAAAATAATACAAAACAATTTCTGCGTAATAATAAGCCACGTGACCAGAAAAAAACACCAAAAGACGATCGACGCGCCAAATGCGGTGTATAATAAAAAAAGGCGCGAAATTTGTTAATCTACTTTTAATGTACGAAATTTAACTAATTAACCTTAATTAATCCACCTTATTTCCTTTCACCGGAAGTTAGGCTTAGCTCGGGATTCATGGGGGTGAGTAACGGGAAGAAATTGGTCTGAATGTCCGCTACAGTAGTACAGTACATATTTTTCGCTTTTGTAGCAGACGACAGACTTAATTTCTTACTCAGAATCCCGAGCTAAGCCTAACTTCCGGCGAAAGGGAATAAGGTGGATTAAAAATAATTAAGAAACATTAAAGTTTGAGACCCCAAGATCAACTTTTTATTTATTTTCCCTGAACATATTACATGGAAAAACAAAAACAGTCACCAAGCACTTCTTTTTAATTGCAAAAACTCGTTGCAAAATTTTGCAATTGTTATTTTGCACCATACCATTCTAGTCAGATTAATTAACACTAAAATTATCTCTTAATCTCTGTTGAAGAGAAAGAAAACGTATCATTTATTCATTTCTTCCCAAAACGCGACGTTTGAGGTTTCCTGGAAGGAGTCCATCTTAAACACTCGGTATCAACAATTAACCGAGGTTTCTTATATTCCGCGCTTTTCAAATGTTCTTCGACTAATTTAGGAGTTACGCAAATAACGTGTTGACCTTTCCAATATTTTATCATATTTAAACTTTGTAAAGTTCCGATAATGTCACTTTGAGTAATACTAGTCATTTGACTAAAACAAAATTTAAAATTAATATCAATTAGCCTTATTCCTGATCAGCGCCACCTACCCATAGCGGCGACTTTGAGAACTACTGTAATCGGCAAGCCAATTAGATGTCGCTAAAATCTGGTGACGTCACTGACGAGCACTCTAGGGGTCTTACCAAAAATGACGTCACCAGATTTTGGCGACATCTGGTTGGCTTGCCGATTACAGTAGTTCTCAAAGTCGCCGTTATGGGTAGGTGGCGCTGATCAGGAATAAGGCTAATTAAACAAAACAGATTAAAAGTAATTAATTTACCTTAGATCTTTAATATTAAGAGTTCCACGAAAATCCCTCATAATTTCCAATAGAACCCACGACCAATAACTACGGTAACTCAATTTTCCCAAATCAGAAAGTGGTTTTTCCGGTGAACCAACGGTGCTTTCAATCTTTGATAACTCGTAACCTATTTTAATTAAGATTAAACTAATTAATTAATTAACAAGAAAACAAACAATAATTTAAAACTTACTAAAGGCAATAAGAAACTTTCCGTATCCTTTTCTTTGATACGGAGGCAATGTTAAAATGCACGCGACGTTATTTCCGTCTGGAGATTCCTTTTCTTTGGAAAAATAACCGACTAGATGTGCTCCGTGCTTGTCAACTTCGCAAAGAACGTAGAACATAAAGGGTTCAACGTCAAAATAAAGTGTTTTGTGATCGAGAAAGAGTTTAGCCAATAAACAAAGATTTTGAGCGTAAACCTGAGAAAAAAAAAGTATTATTTATTTATTTTACAAAACTGTCGTAATTTTAAACATTTCTCATGATACTTTATGTTCTTTTCCATCAACTTCCCAAACTGAAATTGTTCCTCTACGATAGATTTCTTTACCAGGAGGTTGTCTTAACGTACATTCACCCTGAAAGTTGAAATTAACGAAAAAGAAAAAATATTTAATTATAACAATTTAATTTTAATTTAATTTAATTTAATTAAGAACCAAACACCTCTTTCTTTAACTTACTACCTGATGATAACGATATGTTTTCTCGAGTCTCATATATTTAAGACAATATTCGCATATCCATAATTTATTTTGTTTGCCATATTCCTCCGGGAATGGTGAAAAATACCAGGCATCAATTTCATACTTGCCAAATTGAATTTTATCAACGTATTTAACTTTTGTAATCTAATTAAAATTAAATTACTTTAATTTAATTAATGTTTAAATTAAAAATTTATTAGTGAAAGAAAATCTATAAGAAAAGAAAACTTACAGCTTCGTGTTCTTTTTCCAAAGCAGCTGTTGTGGGATCCATTTCCGCGTAAGTCTAAATAAATAATTAAGTTAAATTTAAGTTGAGTTACGTTTATGATAAGAAATGTTTTATAAATTACTTTTTGAACGTGATTAATCTCATCATGCTTCCTTTTCTGATTACGCGTGATTTTTCTATCAGGTTGATCTCCTTGTTCGCCTCCCAATGTTCCCAAAATACAACTCTTACTTTCAAGAAGTTCACGATTTGAGAAGGAGAGATCAAATCTCTCCCTGTCAACCCATTCATCAAGTCTACGATTATCTAATTAATTTAATTCAATTAAATTAATTAAATATTGATATAAATTGATTAATTTCAACTTACATCCTTCGTAATGAACGTAATAATCATTCTTCCCTGACTCGATTTCACTCTGTCTAACCTGAATAATTTCCGCGGGATCTGTGAAAGAATCGGCAGTGATCAAACGTACTTTCAACTTTCAAGGAAGCAGATATGTTTTACGTACGCCATGTATTATCAGATCGTCTAACCATGTAATGCTCGCCAATATCTAGCTGTCCTGAAGGCTCTATAATTAAAATTATAATTAAATAATTAGTTGTCATTAGTGTCGTATCAATCAATTAAAAACAAGATCGTTACTGTTAAGCCTTAGCGTCTGTCTCGGTGTCGGTGTTTTGTTCTCGTTATCCTCTAAAAGGTTGCAACTTTGAGAGTTATCTTCCATTTTCATGATGAAATTATTTGTTTAAATTGATAATTTAACTATTAAAACTTTAGTACAACTAATTAATAACCAATTAAATACTGTTTTAAATACTCCTTTGTCCAAAATGCATCACGCAAGCGACGAAAAAATGACGTAATTCAAGATGGCGACGTCCAAGTTTGGAATTGGAAGCTTTCTCAGGGCCGAAAATAAGCACAGGACACTGGACATTGTCCTATAAAATTTTAAAATGTCCCATAATTTTTTTAAAAACTAAAGGGGTCACTGGACAATTTGACCCATAAATTTTTCGAAGTTTTGATAGCTTGACTATGATGATGCGACACTATTTTTGCACACTCCAGTCGATAATGTCCTATAAATTTTCCAGTCAAAGGCGGCGTCACTAGACACTTGTCCTATAAGAAATTTCCCTTATTTCCGGCCCTGCTTTCTAGTTTCTACATATGAATTCAGTTCAGTTCAGCTCCAAAGATACAATTATTTCAGTGGTGCTATCTATTGAAGAAATTACGAAACGCAAAAGTAAACAAACAAAACCTTACGGTTACGGTTCAATGATAAATTGATAATCGTTTTCCATCGCGTAATTACTCGCATCCCGAACAATGAAATAAATCTAGACAATTTTTAATAGTAATTTTATTGATGAAAAAGCATTTATTTCTGCTATAAAAGTTTCAAAAAACATAAATATTCTTTGAAACTTATTATTTTAGATTCTGAAAAAATAATTAACAAATTAATTTTTAATTTAGCTACAATAAGTGCGCGTTAAAACTATAAATGTTTAGTGAGGTGTTTGTTTAGGGCTGGGGAGGAAAAAAAACAAATCTGCGTACTATTTATTAATTTACAAAATTAATAAAATACTTTTCCACAAAAACGTTGTTTCGTTACATTAATTCCAACATACAATACAATAATTATATAAAACTCACCACTTTTCTTCACACTTTATAAAATACATACGATACAAAAACATAATTCAACGCGATTGAAAAATTGAGCAGAGCAGAGCGGTGTTTAGTTTATAGTTTTTGATCGCGTTCAAAAACATATTGGGCGAAAACAAACAAACATTCATTTTAAATAAAACTTTCAAGTCTTTGTTTCAAGTTACTTTTTCTCTCTCTCTAAGTTCAAAAGTATTTTGGAGGTTATAAGAAAATAGATTCATATAAAACAATGAATCGGGTGAAACTTTACTGGGAATTTCGGTGTTTTTCTCATTTACTTCATTATCAAAACGTTTATTTTAACTTTGATCATCATTAAGGCATAAATTACACCTGATGAGTCCATTTTCGTCACAAACCATACAACGTAGAGCTACAATTTCTTCCGAAAATTGGTGACGATGCTGCGAACTTTTCTTACTACCTCCGCAAGTTGTACAGGGCAAAAATCTAAAATCTCCGCACATTTGGCAAACAGTTCCAACGGATTGTCTCTGAAATAAGTAATTAAATAGTAAACAAATTTATGCCTAATTAAAAGTTCAGGTAACGTAACATTGTACCAAGAAGTGATATCTAGTTTACTAGGGAGAAGGTATAAGATATAAGATCCCTAAGTATTCGCGCGCCATAGTTCCCCCCAGTCCCCCTTTCAAAATACAAGGGGGGATGTAAAAGGAGGCCCCGGGCTATTTCGCTACACTCTCCTCAGTCGGAAAATATGACTGTAATTTTCGTCATTCGCGTCGCGCTGACGTAAGTTTTCAAGAACCAATGGGATATCTCGCTGGTTGTAATTTAGAGGCGGCGGGGATTAACTCCGGACCTACTATACGTTTGGACTGGAGATAAAGCTAGATTATAAATGTGGATGAATGAATTTATGTCTTCTCCCTAATAAACTAGATATCACTTCTTGATATTACCAATCGAAAACCCTTACTTTATAAGGTTCCAAAAGTTTTCTAAGTTCTCCCGTTTCATTCAGTCGTTCTATGACATCAGCATTCTATAAAAAAGAATAACAATAAAACTTGAATTAACTGATTTCTAAAATGAACAAATAAAAAAATTTATTGAAGGTAATTTATTTTGGAATAGTTTAGCTCGAACTAAATTTTGAAAATGCACCCGAGCGACAAATCGGTTCCGTGAAAAACACAATAGGCATTTTGAAATTTACAAATAAAACATAATACTACCGAAAATGTAAAACAGGGAGGGACGAAAAGACCATTAGAGAATAATGGAAAATTATATACTTGGTTTTATGTCGTTGAATACCGATAGTAACATTGCACTTTACTTTGTAAATGATCGTAATTTTAAGGAAATAAAAGTTTACGCGCTATCATAAGTCTGCAAATGTTTTCGTAAGTATGGCCCGGGTCAGGAATACATAAGAGGTAATAAGAATCATTTTTAATTTTATTTTCTATCATTATGTAGGTTTTGTGGGCTGGACTAGTACAATAATTCACGGCTCATAATTTTGACGTCTTTCTGACTGTGATTTCATTCGTTGGTAGCAACATGAGGTCAGGGGCGAGGTCAAGATGCAACAGGCAGCCTAGATACGTTGAGAAAATGGCTCGTACACAACGATTCCTAGTAGCTGTATGTATTCCTGCCCGTGTCGAAAGGATTATTTGACATGGGCAGACATAAAAGGGTTGCTCTTGGTAGTACAAATGTACTTTTCTAGTACATTTTTAAAGTCTTCAGTACGAAATGTACATTTTGATGTTTGAAAGTACATTTTCAAATTCCACTTTTTAACATTAGCGTCTATGCTATGGGACGAAAACTACGCCGCAAGATGGCGCCAAAAGCCTTTCGTGGATGGGGAAGGATGTTTTAATACCCCCAAAGGGAGAAAAGTACGTTTTCGAAAAGCCTCCCATTGGGGTAGTACGTTTTACTATTGGGGAAAGTACGTTCCCAAAAATCTAAGGAACACAAGATAAAAGGAAATCACAGTAGACCCTACAGGGTGCTAAGGCAGATTAATACTTATGGTTAGAATGATAGGTCTATGGTGGTATTTTCATCACATTACCGTGGACGTAATTTACCTAGCCTAAATTATTTAGGGTTTCAAACCGTTAGTCATTTCGTAATTACCGTCAAAAATTATTATCTCCGCAAACTTTGAAGGATTTTGTTTGTTTTTACCCATTTTGAATTTTAAAAATGTTTCTCTGCACCCCCATTTACTACCCCTAGCTTAAAAACAAATAAGGCCTGTGCATTCTCACGGTCTCTCCTTACATATTTACTCGCTGATCTATTGCCAATTCTCGTAATGGGACCAGTAAGATCGATAAGATTTTTTTACCCCCCAAGTATTCGATTAAGTAGGCCTGAAATACATTCCTATCTATAGACATCCGATATCACAGTAATCTCGTAAAAAGTCGATCGACCTAAAAACAAACGGCCCATTATCGGGGCTAGAAATTTCCGTTGAAACTTAGAGAACCAAGTAAACAAAAGATTTTCCCAGACAGAAGGAAATTGCGGTTTTTTCCCCCGCCGAAAGTGAATAAAAACCAGTTACAATGTCACTTGGCACTGTTTGAAATGACAAAGAAAAGAGTCACTTTACAAACTGTCTCAGGTCAAATGTCCGTAAGGTATGGAACAAAGGTATATTTGTCTACGATGGTTATCCCATAAGTTTATAAGTGATATGTTCCTTCCATAAGTATGACACTTCCTAAACTTCGTAATGTTATGCTACTGAGACACTTACAGCTCGAGCTAGTTCGAGACAACGACGGAAGCGAGAATTGAAGTCCTACACTCGGTTGGTGGTTAAATTAATTTTGCAGGACCAAGTTCCATCTGCACGAGTCTGCATTTGACAGCAGCGCCTCACCAGGCGTATGTTGCTTTACCTCGAATCTAAAACCTACCTCATTCACTTCACGACAAGCTCCAGTTTCTAAGTTACCAGTGACAAACTTATGGAACATACCTTAGGAACTTATGGTAAGGTTACTTATGGTTATAATCACGAATACGAAACTTAACAAGGGGCTCTTTCTAGTCAAAACAAATGAAACTACACTCACTCCTATATGCACTCCATCGACGAAGAGTTGGGGTACGATGACTTCCTCTAGATGCAACCTTTCGCAAACTTCTTGTTGAAAAAGTCTGTTCATGAAGACATCCCTCTCTTCGAATCGAATCATCAATGTGTACATGATATTTCGGGCTCTTCGACACAAATCGTGCGTTCGACGAACAACCCCCATTGACGTTGTGTAAAGTACCACTCGGCCAGTCTCTTCCTTGCCATATTGACGCTATAAAAAAATTAAACGATGTTGATTTAATATTACAACCAAGGCTTAATAAAATGGTGTTAAACAAATATAATAATAATAAAAAGGCAAACAGAAAGTGAAGCACTAAGGAGGGAATCTCAAGTCGCATCTCTGTCAAACTAGGGCGTATTAATACTAGAGAGAGTACGTTGGTAAACCGTATTACATTTACCAACTAGGTTTGAACTTGGAGCTTGATGGAGAAAGGGATGGAGTGGTAACTACACCACAGGGGCGGGGAGGTCACCTTCTTGGGTTACTCCCTCGTGCCAAGAAGCACCACTAGAGGCAGCACGAGCGTGTAGTGAACTCGGGTGAACTCCGTCTGGTGTTGCCTCTTGGATGGCGCGAAGGAAATGGCCTAAGAGGGCACCTCCCAAATGTGAATTGGTTTATCTGTATGTAATTTATGGAACTGTCTGCGTCTTTGATAAAATAGACCGTTCAAAGATGAACTCAAAAAGGTTTACATTTCAGCTTCTATTGAAAATCAAACAAACGTCGATAAAGTAGGTCTAGAAACCTCAGGGCGTGGCCTAATTTACCTCTAACCTCGACAAAAGGGCACCGCACCAAGATTACGAAAAGTGATAAACGCGTAAAACAGTTGAAAGTTTACCTACTACGTGGGTTGACTTTCCATGAAAACTACGTCATAAATCCCTCTTATTAGATGTAAAATCGCCCACGGAATCTACACACCCTTCAATAACAAGAATTGGAATATAACATCCAAGAATATTCATTTGTATCGTACAAAAACTGACAATAACACGGTGAAATTTAAAGATAATTGGATAAGATAAGATGGTTTGCACTCTTATTTTTTTGGGGCCAATTCTAATAAAAAACGCAACTAAAACCTTATGACATAAACCTACGCTATGACTTGCTTGGTAAACCATATTTTATTTGAGGTTTTACGGTTTTTTTACAAACCAAAAATATATATGGGAGACTTTTTTTAGGCCTAATGGTCTACTGCTTTTCTGTTAAAATAAATACAAGATAGTTTTGACATAAACGCCTACATACACGATTTTGACATGCAATGGAATGTTACGTCACTTAGAAACACGTTTTAAGAGGGCTTCCCGTCATCCTTTCCAATAACATCACCGTTAAAAATGATAGGGTACGCGATGAAAAAGGAATTTCGTTGCCATGGTTACCGAGGAAATTTCGCTAAGCCTAATTGCATGTTGTTGTAGATAAGAATCGTTTTTTTTTTTCGAATCTGGAAAAGTTGTAGAGGTTTTCGAGAAAAGTTGAAAATGGTGTAGAATTGTCGAAAAAATGTTGAAAATGGTGAAGAATTTGTCGGGAAAACTTTGAAATTGTGAAGGATTTGTCGAAAAATGTTGACAATGGTGAAGAATTAGTCGAGAAAATTTAAAATGGTGAAGAATTTATCGACAAAAACTTAAAATGGTGAAGAATTTGTCGAGAAAAAGTTTAAAAATGGTGAAGAATTTGTCGAGAAAAGTTTAAAAATGGTGAAGAATTGTCGAGAAAACTTTAAATTGTGAAGGATTTGTCGAAAAAATGTTGACAATGGTGAAGAATTAGTCGAGAAAAGTTTAAAAAAATGGTGAAGAATTTATCGACAAAAGTTTAAAATGGTGAAGAATTTGTCGAGAAAAGTTTAAAATGGTGAAGAATTTGTCGAGAAAAGTTTAAAATGGTGAAGAATTTGTCGAGAAAAGTTTAAAAAATGGTGAAGAATTTGTCGAGAAAAGTTTAATGGTGAAGAATTTGTCGAAAAAAGTTTAAAAATGGTGAAGATTTGTCGAGAAAAGTTTAAAAATGGTGAAGAATTTGTCGAGAAAAGTTTAAAAATGGTGAAGAATTTGTCGAAAAAGTTTAAAATTGTGAAGAATTTGTCGAAAAAAGTTTAAAATTGTGAAGAATTTGTCGAAAAAAGTTTAAAATTGTGAAGAATTAGTCGAAAAAAGTTTAAAATTGTGAAGAATTTGTCGAAAAAGTTTAAATAAACATGCTTGAGCCTCCTCAGTTTCTTAAGTACACCAAAAAATCTAATGCTAATATCAAAGCTGAAACTTTTCCTCATGAAATTTAGCATTTAAGGAGTTAGTAGATTGGAAGATGCTACCCCCACTATCCCTTTAACCACCTCCATAAACCAATTTTCAAAGTGGAATTTTTACCATAGGCAATCCCTGCCCATAATAATACAAAGGTGTAGTTACCCTCCTATATAACTGACAATTTTTTTTAAACGCTCAAAAATGAAAATGACTTTATATATACCAACGCCCGTGTCTAAATTTGAAATTTGGCGTACGCAACTACGCTAAGTCTATAAGTAAGCCAAGGTCGCGCATAAAATCGATACCAAACCACGATAAAAACACAAGTTAATAATACGTAAATGTAATAGTTCAGCGTGTCGAAATTCCTAATAGATAATCATTAAAAACCCCTTTTCTAAAAGGGAAGCATACCATTTATTTCTAGTATGTGAAGAATTTTGCTGCCTGAATTTAAGGGGATGTGCTTTGGGAAATCTATTTTAAGTCGACAATGTAACTTTTATCTCCATTTTGCCATCCGAGCAATTGTTTTCGAGTTATGATTTGATGGAGTGTTTTAGGGATGACCCCTTAATTATATTAGATAGAAATTATTGCCTTTTAGTTTCTTAATTAATTTAAGGGGTCATCTGTAAAATACTATGTATAATCTTAACTCGAAAACAGTGACCTGGCAAATGTCATCAGGGATAGATTTAATTTTAAAAAGTAGGAATGGAGAACGGAACGGTTAGTATTTACTTCTTCAGTCCGACTCATAGACCACCCAGTATAGAGCCCCTCCCTCCAACACGTAATAACGAAAAGTTTAAATTATCTTATTGGTTAACTCACTTAAACTACGTTTTGTTGACGTTGCTGACGGGGACGGTGAAAATACGTTTATTCCTTTTTACCTCTGTCGCTTTGACCATCCGTCTCTTCTTCATACCCCCCCCCGTCCCGTGGAAGGGGGGTCCGGACTTTGACGCGCCCCAGATTACTCCGTTCTCCATTCCTACTTCTAAATTAAATCTATCCCTGGTCCTATGACATTTTGCCGTTGAGCAACGTAAAGTACTTTCAATTTAGATTGGAGTACTTTTACGGATGACCCCTTAAATTTAATTATAAAGTAAAACCTTACATTTCAATTAAAAAAAAATAATT